>JARHVA010007049.1:715000-769660 GCA_037957365.1 Torreya grandis
ACTCACATGGCTATGCTCAATGCAATATTGTCCAGCTCAAAAATTGAAAAAGGTCAAAGTTGCACTAGGTCTTTGTGTGATTTAATTTGCATGCAAAAAAAAATCAAATTAATTACTATTAAAAATAAGTTTTAAAAAAAAACAATTAATAAGGAAAGGGATAGTGGGTTTTAAACAATAGACCACTTCTTTTGGGGCTATAACAAAAAGATATCTACCAATTCATCTAGTATTTTAGTTAGACTTTTACATGAACTAATTTATTTTTGAGAATTTTTCAACTATTATTAAAAAACACATATATAAATATAAATTTATTTAATGTGCATGTAAAAAAAAAATTAAAAATGGTTAAAAATTAAACATAAAAGGTATGGGGCACAATTTTATTTCCGTGAAATATGAATTTTAGAAAATAATTTTTTTTTAAAATAATTAGAATAACTATATAAAAGTATACTTAGATGTATCTTATCATGGTGTATGTATGGAACCCATGGGAGAGTTATAAGTTATAGATAAACATGTATAAGCCTTTAAATAAACTAAAACATTTCCAACCACCTTAAATTTTCCATTTAATTCCATAACTAATTTAAATTTGAGTATTTTGACTTATAAATTAGTTTTTCATTCCACCAGATTATACAATGGTGCACAGATAGAGTTAAAATTATAATATGCTTCACAAAAGCTTTTATCTCTATCAATACTTTCAGGAGGTTGAAACACTTAATATCTTACCCATAGGAGTAAAAATAGGCATAAGAGTGATAGAACATAATTATTTTCACATTTCCTTCATAGGCTCTACTTGACCATACAATGGTGCTTATGGAGGATTTTATGACTGAATTATGGTTTTTTATTACTTTCATATCAGGTTTAAGTGATTGAATTGAGATTCTATTTCCTAAAACATGCCAAATAATGAAAATTAAAATATTTCAAACCAAATCATATGCCACCATGTTCTATCAAGCTAATAAATAAAAATACTCTTTTTTTAATGATTTTTTTGATCTAAGGTGTTAGAATGCTCCAAGTCATTTAAAATTAACAAACCATCTCTTTGATATTAATCCTTGTTAACAATTCATGTAATGTAATATAAAAATGCATACATGGAAGATCTAGATGATAATCAAATAACGAAAATCCACATATCAAGTTGACAAGATATTTAAAATGAAAAACAAAAGAAAAAACCCATGGGTTGATCTTATTCAATATTTTAAGAACATAACCCAATACAAAATTCCCTTCCTTATAAATTATCCTTTATCAAGCCTTTAAAGAAATCTTTAAAACATTTGTCACACACAAATATCACACAATGTCTTCAATCACTCGATTTTCAATAATCATGTAAATTACCTAAGAGGTAAAATATTTTTTTTAATAGGAATGAAGGGAGGTGACTATTACAATGAATGGTTCCAACCTTTCCTATGAACATTTTATAGAGTCGATAAATAATAAATTAATTTTTTTTATTATTTATTTATATGATATTTTCTACTAGTGTTGATAAATAATAAATCATTATTATTTAATTACCCAATATGCTTTAAGGGTATATAATATCACCACTTAGACATTGAATTTTCTAAAATATTTCACTACATAGATAGGGTTGTAGCCTAACCCTATCTAGTATTGTGGCCTTGTTACCTACACTCTAATGACAACTCCTCAAATTAGATACACTCCATATTAACTCTTCTCTACTTTTGTAAAATTATGTTAATACAATTATTCTAAATATTCATCTATATATCACATCAAATTCATTAAAAATACATCTCGAAATCACTTGGAGATGGAACTACACTTTGAGTAAAAGGATACCAATCTTTCAAATTAAAATTATAAATTATTATAATAGTCATTGGCAAAGTATAAATTTATTTTATTATAGGTCAATGGTACTCATTGTCAAGGATTTAAGTCAATCTACCTAGTTGAATTTATATAACAAATAAAAATATTAACACATTCACTCTAGGAGTAATAATTAAATCAACCTAAGGACATTGAAAATTGTGTTTAACTCTAATATAGATATGAATCCTATTTTAGTGGTTAGGGTTAAGGATATAGAAATGATAGGGTATAAAAGTTAATATTTGATCTACAATGGGCTATTTAATGTGTTAAAGTCTGATGTATCATATTTTGAATTTATAAAGTTGAGATAGGCTATGAGCAGAAAGTATGACTATTGTAGATTTACAAATGACAGAAGAGAAAGTAGTTAGATATTTATGATTATAATATAGTGTTAGATATAGTAAAGGTTGGAAGTAGGTAGGAATTAGACTCTAGATAAATTGTTAGATTTTAGATTTGGTGCCTCTATCTCTTTGGACCCTTGGGTCAACTTGGAATAATTGCATCAACACTAGTGCTTGATCTCAACACTAGTGTCGTCTATGTAATATGCATTAAAAGAGGATGCAACCACTTGGATGCTTCTTGATTTGGATTCACCTTCACTCTGATGTATTTATATCTAGGTCATGGATTGTCACTCCTGGTGAAATGACAAAACCCTTGCTTTTCATATTGAATGTGACCTTAGGGAAAAATGGGCTAGTGGGCACATATTATCAAGATGACCTACAATGAACCCACTATCAAAGGGTATTACCTAAATATATATTACTTCAAAAGAGGGCCTCAGAATCATGTAGTTCTCCATTATGATATGGGTTTTTAGTGAGTCATTCAAAGAGTAAAGTATGTACAATAGTGACCTAGCTTATGACTTCGAAAATATGACCTTGTGATTACTCATTTAGTAATTCAAACCTATATCTTGGTTATTCCTTTGATTGATATCAAAATAATGTGAAATAGAAAAGATCTTGGATACATGTATGCTATATTGATTGCATGGTGTGCATAAATCAATCCTAGATCAGATAAGATAGATCACACCTACTCTTATGATTGGGTCATACACTTGTTAAGTAGGAACATGACCAATATGAGTATCTACTAGACCCAATTAAGGGATCACTTGTATCATTTATCACAACAAATCATGTCAAGAAAGATTTCAAAGACTACAGTCTCAAATAATCAAACAAAAACCCTAAAGGAGTCCTATGGTTTCTGTATTCACTTATGAATAAACAAGAAAGTAAACTAATATACTAACAAGAAAAGTAAAAGAATCTAGTGCTCACCAGAGCTTGTGGCATAATGTAAGGGGTTAGGTTTAAATAAATAAAATAAATGTATAGGTAACTTTAAATAAAGTAAGTATGATTAACACCCTAATACATGGAATATGAGGAGTAATATTATTCAATTAAACACTTATGCTACTTTTATCTACTAAAAGAGAGGAGAACAAAGTTAGAATATACTTACCTGAATGTCAACCAATCATGACTCAATCTATCCATTAGCTAATGGGGCTTCAAAAGAGGTTATTATGGTTTATAAGGATCACATTTTTGGTCCAAATCATCCTAGACCTATACACAAGACTAATATTCTCCAAATAAGAAACCTAAGTTAAGACTCCTCAAGTAGAATGGTGGAAGAGCAGATTGTGAAGAAGCACAAGTGAATAATAACTCCTCATTGTCTTCATATGGAAATGACCAAAATGACCTTTTATATATATGAGTATCTAACCCAAAAATTACTCAAACATATTGATTATACTAAGCCAACTAGGTTGACCTAGCACATTATTGGGCTAATACCTTAAGTTTCTGCTAGGTCAACCAGATGGGCCACTAGGATATAGCATAAAATGAGTATCTAAGGGTAAAAGACCTAAGTATATAGGAATAATTAATTTTGAGAGCCATGAATTTAATTTTATTATGATTCTGTGTGCCATTTGTTCATGGTAATTAGAATTATGACACTTGGTCAGGGCAGAACAAGTATTAGAACCCCTATTGTAATCATTCACATGTGTGGTAATTTAGAGAATAGATATAGAATATTTATCTTGTAACTTAGTAAGTAATGAATGATAAATAAATATTTACTATAGTGTGTTACAAGTGATAAATTATTCTAATTATTGGATGATGGATATGGTTTATTTCTAAGTCATGGGTATCTTTTCCTTTTATCACTACTAATAAATAGTAATGGTGATCCTCATTATAGTGGTAGTCAAATATATAATAATAAGGATAATATTAGTATATTTAGGGTGTTGAATAACCTTTTAATAACTATGTTATGAAAGATGAAAAATATACAATATTGTATTACAAATCCTTCAAGAATTGGTCTTTCATTGCATACTTTGGGTGAGCGTGTGATACTTATCTCTCATATGATAGGGCCAGTGTAATAGCTTGTTGGGGGAAATCTTCAGCATCTAAGTGGAACTAACTAAAAGAAACCAACAAGAACCAATAAATAAATATGTATCAAATGAATAAACTTTTCAAGCACCTCCAAAGAAAGAGGTATCAAAAGAAGAAGCCCACCTATATAAGGATCCATGAATTAGTATCATCCAATAGAGGATAACCCATCATCATTTCCAAGAGTTAAACATGGTAAGAGATCATTCCTTAGAAGGATATTTTCAAAAATAATATTTTGGTTTTAATAGCTAAGATGTTTTCTAGCATGCATATATAAGCACCTCTAGATTGATTGTTAAATTTCATTATTAAAATAAGATATAAATTCATTTGTATGATATAAACATTAAGGAATTCCACTAATTGAGATTGGATATGAAGAAATTATATAACTAGTTTGAGAAGCGCATAAAAACAACATTGATGAGTGAGTAGTAACAATCCACATCTCAATCATGAATGGAAAAAAGGGATGAATAAAAGGGTAAACAAAATGGTTGGGTGAGTAGTAGCAATCCACATGTCACACAAAAATAGAAAAATGGTGTGAGCTCAGGTGTCTATAATAGCAGAACAACAAAATCAAGATAAATGGGAAAAGGAAATAAAAGTAGTTTTAGTAAATATATAGAACATGATGTAGATAATCCATAGTTTCTCAAACATGTTTTGAATCTAAAGATGGATAAAAATGAAACAAATCAGTGTTAGTATATTTTTAATAAATGAATAAAAAGGAATTTAGAAAAGAGGGAAAATAGATTTGAAGTCACAATTTATCTATCAAGGGGGGAAATGAAATGAGGCAGAGGGGAGAATGAAGGAAAACCCAAGTTGGAGGAACTCTTTATCAAATTCAAGACACCAAAATTTGGTTTTTCAAAATAAGAAGACTATCAACCTTAAGGACTCTGAAGAACTACTCTTAGCTACATAAGTCTTAGGTCAAAAAATAGACTATATAGATCATCCCATAAAGGCTATATGTCTAAAAATAAAATGGACCTACCTCCCCACGATGTGTTCCTCACTCTTTAGGACCCCTTACAAAGTTGTCAGTCTAATATGAATATTGGGTACTTGCATGAGAAAGTATCCCCTATTCCAATCTACAGGCCTACAACACCCCAAAGGACTTCAGCTCTATGTGAAGTTGACTATGGAGTATAAGCTATGATTGGAGACAAGAGATGTGATTGTAATCATGTCTTTTGGTGTGATTAGACTTATAAGATTTGTATGTTTCCTTTTAGATATCATTGCATTTTGTTTTCAAATGATTGGATTTTAACTTTTTTTTTAATTCCTCCTCCATATGGATTTTTAAGACCAAACATGGGTGCTAAATATGAATTTCATTTGAAAAATTTAGGACAAGGTTGTTAAGGGAGAGAAAATAAAATAGCATGGAGTCTAAGATTCTCGTAAATCCAGGCGAACTAAAGTGCTATCTTGACTTCAACCTTGTTTTATCCAAATGTGGAGGTGAAAAAAGGGGGAAATCAAGAGCTAAATGTCACATGTAGCAAATTTGAATTTCTTCAAATTGAAAAAAATGTGACAAAGGGCAAAAACGAATATAATGATAGTAAAGGTGTGATTTCTTATCATAAGACTATAGAAAGTGAAGTAAAACATGCTAACATCATTTTTTATAGATTCCATCTATCAAAAGAAGCAATATTAAATGTTTGAATAATAATAATCTTAAATAACATGAAAAGAAAGGTAATTTTATGAGGAGGGTTGGGTTTTATCCAAAGTCTTACCAATCAACTCACAAAAGGAAAACCCAAGGGGTTCTAATAAGCAAAAATTGAGGGATCCCTTGTATAAATCACCTCATAAAGAAAGACCCAAAGGATGACAAAATATCATTGGGAAGCAACAAAAAGAGAAAGAAGATAAAAAAATGGTGGTTTTATGAGGGATGTTAGGTCGTACCCACAATCTTATAAAACAAATCACAAAAGAAAATCCCAAGGGTCACTAAATGAAAATTGGTAAACAAAAAGAAAATGAAAAATAAAACAATGAATACTATGGTATATCAAGAAATCAAAAAACCAAAAGGGAGGACTAAATGTTTGAAAAGGAAGGAAACTATTGCATAGGGAGAGACCTATGATAAAATAACCTATGAAAAGATTATATATATATATATATATATATATATATATATATATATATATATATATAGAGAGAGAGAGAGAGAGAGAAAACATGAATATAATGGAAATGATTAAGAAAAGTATTTCTTAAGGAATTGATCATTGGTGGGTTCTTTGAAAATATGGCCTTCATTGGTTTGAAGGTGATAAGTAATTAGACCAAGAAAATATTTAACTAAGGGCCCCACCATTTCTTAGCATACTCACCTTCTTTATAATAGCTGTAATCTAATTTAAAGATATTATCACCAACATTAAATGTACACTTTTTAACACATTTGTTACATTGTCTATAGATGCGAGCCTTGTATTGGTAATTGTGATGCAAGGCAAAAAGATGACATTCATCAAGTAGATCAAGGGATTAAAGGTGATACTCACATAATTCTTAATCAAGAATTATGCCATGAAGAGATATGCAAAGAAAAAGAAGCTCAACTTCAAAAATAAGAATCAACTCAGAACTATAGACTAGAGAGAATGAAATTATTGTAGTGGTAGTATGAATACTAGTTCGATAATCCAAAAGTGTAAGATAAAGATGAAGATTGCAATACATGAAGGTTTCATGAATTCTCTTTTGAATAATTTTATTGTGAATTTTTTTATTAGCCTTAGCTTGACCATTACATTATGGATGATAAAGAGTGGAAAATTCGTGATCAATTTTGAATTCGGTGCAAAGTTGTTTAACATTTTTATTTTTCAAATTACCACCATTGGTAGAAATGATGGTGTGAGGAAAACCAAAATGGAAAATAATTTGGTTGAGAATGAAGTTAGATATAATAGGATTGATAACATTAACAAGGCCCATGGTTTTAACCCTCTTGCTAAAGTACTCGATAGAAGTGATGATGGATATATGCCCATATTGAGAATGAGGAAGATTGCCAATGAGATTGAATCCCCATGTGGAAAATGGCCTAGGAGATTTGATAACTTGATGTTTGGTTGGTGGTGAATGAATGAGGTCATCATGAAGTTGAAAATGATTACACTTTTTAGCATAATCAATAGCATCCTTTTTAAGAGTAGGCCAATAGTAACCGATACATAGTCATTTGTGAGTTATAGCATGTCTTTTATAGTGACAACCATAAATTCCCCCATGTTCTTACTCAAATTTAGGAGGAACCACATTTGGCATGACAAAACAAATCAAAGAACCATCAACATTATGATAATAAAAGATGTTATGTCTGAATACATACTTGAAATCTTATTTATGAAGACACATTTTTTCATGGGAATCCAAGTTAGGAGGATAAGTTTGATGTTATAAGAATTAGATGATGTCTTGATAACATAGGCATTATCAGATGGTGATAGCCTCGATGTGGTAGATAACTTAATTTTAAGGTTTGGTAAATGACAAGGATTTGATTATTAATATGACAAAAGAAGGATTAGAAAGAACATGATGTGGATGAAAGAGAGAAGCTAAAGACCAAGAGAATCAATAATGGAATTTTGGTGTCTAGTAATAGGTTTAATTGTAAAAGAGGTAAAATGTCTGGCAATAGTGGTTTAAATTTGATGAGGTAATAGGATTTTCACTTTTACATTGATAGGCACTACTAACTTGATGGAAAATGAGTTGAGAATCACCCAAATCATGAATATATTGTATCTTTAGATCAAGAGAAACTCTCATACATAAGATAAGAACTTCATACTCAGCCATATTATTGGTGACTTCAAATGTAAAATAGAAATCTAAAGGAATTATTTTACCAAGAGGACTAGTGAGAATGCAACCTGCCCTGGCTACTTGAAGGAATTTAGCACCATCAAAGGGAAGGGTCCAAGTATCCTCATACAAGTCAATGTTAATTTCAAGGATCTCCTTGATAACTACTTTTGGTTTGGTAGTATCAGAGGGAGTGAAAGGTTCATTAGATTGATTGGATTCAAGATTCATAGTAAAAGTATGAAAATAATCTTCAAGAAAATTACTTGATTAAGACCTTCAAAGTAAAGAATATTATCATCTGGAAGATTATCTTAATCTAAGGAAATGGCTAAAATGGGATTTGTAGCAAGTTTGTTAGCTATGACTTGCCATTTGACATATTTTGGCATGATGATGTTAAGATAAAATTACATAAGTAAAACCATCCACTTACCAATTCTATCTCCTAGAATAAATTCTTTGGATAAGAAGTGATGAAGGGGGTCAGAATGAACAATGACACAAGTGGTTTGGTAAATAATGTAGCGATGAAGCTTTTTAGCTGTAAAATAAATGGTGAGGAAACCATTCTCAAATTTTATGTAATGCATTTCATAATAGATGAGTTCTTACCTAATTTAATAGATGGCATACTGCTTACCTATATCATCTTGTTGGGTAAGCATTGCTCCAATTGAAATAGGTGTGGAAGAAGTATAAATAATCAAGGGTCAATCACTGGAAGGAGGATAGAGTGTAGGTGGATGAATCAATGACTTTTTAATGTTATTAAATGATTTTTAACATGGATCCATCCATTCCAAAGATTTACTTTTATTTAGAATGGAATTAATGAAGTGAATATGATAAGCCATCTCTAGAACAAATCATCTAATTGCCCCTAGCTTGCTTAAATAAGTATGAGTGTCAAGAATAGAATGAGGGATAGGCATGTTGATAATAACATTAATCTCATATAGATCAACATCAATGACATGGAGAGACACTAATAATCCTAAAAAATTTCTATATGTAACTCTAAAGACACATTTGAAAGAATTAGGTCTAACTTTATATTTGATGAGATGATCAAAGATGATGGAAAGATCAGAAAGATGATTTGTGTGATGATTGGATTTAGTGATAAGATCATCCACATATTTTTCAATGATTTTTGTATGAGATCATGAAATATATTATTCATAGCACATTGGTAAGTAACTCTGTCATTTTTGAGACTGAAGGGCATTTTAACATAACAATAGGTGCCCCATTCCATGGTGAAAGTAGTCTTATGTTGGTCTTCTAGAGTGATATGGATTTAATTATATCCTAAAAATCCATCCATAAGAGATAACATTTCATACATATCCATAGAATATACAATGGCATATATTAATGGTAAAGGAAAGTTATCTTTAGGACAAACAAGATTAAGATTGTAGAAATTAAAGTAAATACAAATGACAATGGTGACCTTATTGTGAACAAGAATACTATTGGAAATCAATTCAGAATAATCCATAGGTTTAATGAATTTATCATCAAGAAGTTTGATTATTTACTTATGGCATAAGTTGGTAACCTTGGGAGGAAACTTGCATTACTTCTGATGCACAAGTATGGCATTAGGATAGGTAATGATGTTATGGACCAATATGTTAGATTCAATTCTAAGCATATCTTGGTAATACCATGTGAATGCCTCTTGATACTTATTAAAAAATAGTCTAAAATTATCATGTGGTGAAAATTCTTTAGAAACTATGGTTTGTCAAGGACAAGAGGGAGTACCATAATCGATACAAGTTGTCTCTTCAATAAGAATGGCATTACCATATTTAAATTTGTATGATGCATTGGGTAAAGATGAAATTGGATTAGATTCAGGATAAATACTATCAACAAAGTCATTAAAGTAAGGAGTTCTATTTTTAAAATTTCCAAGTTTATGATGTTGCCATGGGAGCTATGTTTCCCAAGCACAAAGTAACTCCAAAATAGTTTCATCACTAGGTAATATAAGAAGAGGACCAAAATATTACAAATATACTTCCAGATCTAAAATTTTATTGCCTTTTCAATCATATTCAGAATGTATTCAATAGACAATGGTTATCATGGCATCAAGTGTGATTTTAAAAGTAGAAGAAATAGATAGAGAGATGATGGGAGAAGAATTAAATTCAACTATAGAATCCAAAAGAGGTAAAGAAGATGAAATCACTTCTACAGGTTTAGAAGGAACTATTTTCTCTACCACCCAAGGAGAATCAATAAGAGGAGGATCGATAGGAGGCACATAACCCTTAGGTTCTAAGTTATGACCTATAGAAATGATATGTACATCCCGATTGAAAGAATTAATTTGAGATAATATCTTTTGATAATGCAAGACATCCAAGTCTCTTCATTGAGCTAGGGCCATGATATAGCTATCATCATATGTGGGAGAAATTATGCATGATTGCGACTCAGGAGGATCTTTAGATTGTGAAATCCCAAGATTACTAAATATTTGAGGAGTCATGAGGAGAGGATCTTGAAATAGCTTATCCTCTCAAAATTTATTGCAAGTAAAATCATATTTAGGTAAAGATGATTCGAGAGCATTACATGGATGAATAAGATCAATAATGTCATCCATGAGAGGAATGGTGTGATCTCTAGGTAAGAGGGAAGGTAGAATCCATTCTAAAATATATGGAGGAAATTTCTTATTATTGCAAGTGTGTTTTAATTCATTCAGATCATCATCATTAGAATCTATGAGATTAACTTGTAAATTAGGATTCATATTGATGAACTCAAGTATAGGAGCACTATTGATTTTAGGAATCATGGGTACATGATATTGTGATTTAGGATTAGGCAATCAGATACTCCATAGGTTGGGATAAATTTCATGTTTATAAGTTTTTCCATTCTGTATAAATTTAATGCATTGACTACCAAAAGTAGAAATGGCCTTAAATGAGTCCATGGATGGTTGAAGAGTATGTTATAGGATATAGGAAGATCAAAAACCATGAGTTTAGTTCTCATGGTCTTAGGACTAATTGTAACGGGAAGCCATATATAACCAAGTGGATTTTGATTACTCTTATCAAACCATAGAAATAAATATGGGTCTATTTAAGATGACTTTTATTATAACCAAGTTGTTGTAAAAGCCATAAATAAGTCACATTAATACCAAATCCTTCATCAACTAGAAATTTTTGAATAAGGGTTGTATTAATGGATAGCTTGATGAAAAGAGGTGGATCATTAGTGCGAAAGAGGATTTCATCATCTATCATGTCTTCTTCAAGGAATTCAATAGAAGGTTTGGAAGAAGGACACATAGATTTAATGGTATTAATGTTTTCTAGTTGAGAATAAATAGAAGGTGGTTCTTCATCTAAAGAATATGGGTCTTCAGAGTCTTAGTGTTGTTACATAAGGAATTCATGATGATAAGGTGAAGTGTGAATCAACTCCATGAGATGAATTTTACATGGCATAAAGTTAAGTTATTTTAGGAATTTCAAATGATATTTAGAATAAGAACCACAAGGTTTAGAAGAAGAAAAATTAGACATTGGAGGAATAGATGTGGTTAGAGGATCAGAAGGAGGAATTTGTTCCTTAGGTGCTTCTAAATAAATATTGATAGTGGTAATATCTTTAAGCAATTGTTCTTCCAAAAAGGGTTTCTTAGGCTTGGTCAGAGGATCTTTATGTGCTTGCTTCCTATGATAATTAACCTTAGCCATATTTAAATATTGAGAGTTGTTAAGGTATTTGATCATAGTCAGCATCAACTACACAAACATCCTTAGAGGTTGATTAATTATGGGAAGAATATTTTTAATTATTATTAGATGTATAGGCATTAGAGAGTTGCCATTTTTGAAAAGTGTTAGTGTATTCTTGACGATGGTGCTTAATCATGGTTTCATGGTCAAATCAATCACCAATCATGTATGAAATAACACATTTAACAAGCCCTCTACGAGACTCATGAGAATGTCCAATATCAAAATGAAATAAACAAAGAATATTGGGATCATACCATTTAGGAGGATTATTAGGATATATGAAAGGTTTAGAAAAAGGTAAAAATTGTTTCATTTAATGAACTAAAAGAGGCACATGAGACAAATAAGGAACATCATTTATAGTAATACCGGGTTTGCTTTGAGAAGTGTTACTAGTGATAGAATTGGATGTTTGGAAAGATCCTTTAAGGATTTTAGGATTAGGTTCAAATTACTTCATAAGAAAATATTTCAATTTATCTTGGTCAAGAGCTTCATTAAAAGTTTGAGGAGAAAAGGCTCTAACCTTGTATTGAAGAGTAGGAGTTAAAAATCTAATAAAGAGTTTGAATAGGTTATCATTAGACATATTACAATCATCTTTATGAGCTAAGGATTTCCATCTTTTAATAAAGTCATTAGCCGATTCATTAGGAGATTTTTTAGAATTTATAAAAATGGCTAAGATAGTTTATAGGAAGATCATTATGTTGAAACTCTTTAACTAAAGTTTCACCAAATCTTCAAGTTGCCAAATAGGATGTTGAGGTAATTGATTATACCATTCTAATACATCACTAGTGATGGTTTTGACTAATATTTTATTAGTTGAAAATGTATTAGTTTGGATGCACTCTTTGTTGAGATTAGCAAAGGATTTAAGAAATGGGGTAGGGTCTTTAGTACCATCATATTTAATAGTTGGTGATATGTTACCAATGTCAATAGATACAATGAAGGGAGATAAAGGCTCATTTTGGATAGTTTGAAGAATTTTATTATTTATTATTGGTTGATGAATAATATTAACTAAGGCATCTCTAAGATATGGAGGAATGTAATTAGGATTAGCTTGAGGATTCAAGATTAGAGGTTGATTACCCACATTCATCAAATTTTGTTGAAGTTGCATCATTTTATTGGTATTAGTGTTTTGCATAATGTTCATTTTTTGAATCATTTGGGATAATAATTGAGTTGTATTAGGTAGTAGGTTGGTGTTGGAAGAAATATTTCCCATATTGGTGTTGGAGGGAATATTAGAAGAAGAGTTATTAGTGGGATTATTAAATAAATTTGATTCAACCACACCCGCATTAATTTGAATGTTTTGAGAATGTTCCTGGTAGGTGAAGAAAGGATTAGACCCATCAACCTCATCTTGAGGTGTTATTCAAACCATGTTGAAATTTGTAGATGGAGGAGAAGAGGTGCCACAAGAGTGATGGTGCTCCTGGGAGGTAAAGAAAGGGAGAAATGAACACCCCATATAGGATCTAAATGGATTAAGACCATCCAAAAAGATTTTGAGAGGGGAACTCATTTGGATCAAAGAGAAATGAATAGGATGTAGATTGAAAAGGATGAAGAATGAAGCTGAAAAGCAAGGGAAGCAAAAACCAAAGATAGGTCGACTAGGTTAACCTAGTGGAAAAACTATACCTATACACTATGCTAGGTCAACCAAGTCAACCTAGTATAGTGAAGAAAATTAGTAAAAATAGTATGAGACAATGCAAAGGTTATTTGGTTGATATAACATAGTAGATAGGTAAAGGGAAAGGACTACTAATAAGATGAGAAATAAAATAAGGTATGCTTCTAGCTATTGTATAAAAGCAGATACTGAAATGAAATACATAATTAATTAAACTGATGTTGGCTAATCCAATTGGTATACATACATAGATTGAAATTTTGAAAAAAAATATTATAGAAAAGTATAAATAGAGAACTAGAAACTAATCTTGGTATTTTTGAGACGAAAAAAAATAAGTAACTGACATGTAACCTTGAAGAGAGCTGGCCCAATTTATAGAATTCAGTTGAGTTGGTCAACCAAGTGAGACAAGAACCTACTAAATAATCTAAAAATCTGTGATAAGTCAACTCAGTTAACCTAGTAGACTAAAGTGGATGTCTAAAAATGTGATAAGTCCAGCTAGTCAATATAGTTGACTAGATTACAAATCTAGAAGTCTAGAATATGGAAGCTACATTGTGAATCCTTAAAAAGAACCTACTACAAAGTGGTTGGAAATGTGCTAGGCCAATCTAGTCAACCTATTAGGTTGACTAAAAAGTATATAAAGTGATATAAACCTGTGCTAGGTCGATTTGGCTGATCTAGTTGCCTATTCCTACATATAGAGAAAAATAGCTGGGTCAATAGAATTAAGCTAACAAATCAAAACATATGATATAAAAAATGACAAAATGAATAAAAATAGGTGAAATAAACCCTATAAAGGTTTGACTCACATCAAGTTCAGCAAAATGTATACAATTATAATTCCATGGTTCACATGAATCAATCCTAGATCATATAAGATAGATCACACCTACACTTCTGATTGGGGCACACACCTATTAAGTAGGAGCATGACCAATATGAGGATTTTCTAGACCTAATTAGGGGGTCACTTATATCATCTATCATAACACATCATGATAGGTAGGGTTCCAAAGCAAAAAATCTTACATAATCACAAAAAAAACCCTAAAGGAGTCCTATGGTTTCTATATTCACTTATGATAATAAACAAAAAAGTAAATTAATCTAGTGCTCATGAAATCTTATGGCACAAAGTAAGGGGTTAGATGCAAAGTAATCAAATATATGTATAGGGAACTTCAAATAAAATAAGTATGAGTAACACCCAAATATATGGAATATGAGGATTAATATTATTTGAGCCAACACTTATGCTACTTATGTCTACTAAAAGAGAGAACAAAGCTAGAATATACTTATTTGAATGTGAACCCGTTGCGACTCAATCTCTTCCTTGGCCAATGGGACTTCATAAGAGTCCCACCTTTTTAGGTCAAAGTATCCAAGACCTATTTATAAGACTAAGATTCTCCAAAAAATAAACGTATGCTAGGACTCCTCAAGTATATTGGTGGAAGAGTAGAATATGAAGCATTAGTGAATAATAACGCTTTATTAATTTCATATGGAAATGAATAAAATGACCTTGTATATATAGGAGTATCTAACACAAAAACCACTCAGACATGTCAGTTGTACTAAGTCAATCGAGTTGACCTAGCACATTATTAAGATAACGCTTGAATTTTGTGATAGGTCAACCAAATGGAAACTAAGCCTAAAGGGCTAAAGTGATCCTAGATTGTGCTAGGATGACTAGGTCAATGTGGCTTAATAAATAATTAAAAAGGGTACTAAGCAAGGAAAGGAAGGATAGAAAGAGGAAAATACTAGAGGAATGTGTAAGGAAGGATAAATATCTTAAGGAAGGTTTTATGAGCTAAATGGATATGGAATAATATGGAAATAAGGGAAAACAATCATATGAAACACCAAAGGTCTACCCAACTCTTTTTAATTTCCCCCCTTAAGGCATGCACTCAAAGATATGTATTTGTGATGGGTTCTTTCAAGATTTAAAGTGTTAGTAATCAATAAAAATGTGAAAATATTATGTGTGTACATATGCCCCACTGGAATCTCATCACATGTCACTAAGGTATAATAGGGGATGGTGCTTTAAGAAATAACATAAGGACACACACAACGCTGATGATACCAAAATTTTTAGTATTTTAAGAATCATAAAATAACTGAAATTAAATTATAGAAAAGGAAACTAACTAAAAAATAAATAATTGAAAAAGTAAATGATGTGTACCTTGACTTACCTTTATCATGGGATGTTTCTCATATGTGTTTTAGTTTTGATTGTCAAGGGCATAGAGACTACTTTGGACAAACCTATCAATACAAAACTAAAGATCAAAAAGAAACAAATGTGAGAAAATCTAAGACAATTGGTGCTATGTGGATGGAACATACTTGGGAATTTGGCAAGCTGGGTGACAAGTTCTATGTTAGACCAAATGACCAAGTCAAATAAGAGTAAATTGAGTAACTAGAAATCAAGGGATACTAAAGAACAAATATCTCAAATAGGTAAACCGTAAGTAATAGAAGGAAATCTCACCGTATCAAATCAAGGATACATGTCAAACATGATGTTAAAAAGAGGATTCAAAAAGGAAAATTGTAAAACAACATTGATGAGTGCATAGTAACAATCCACATCTCAATCATGAATGGAAAAATGGGATGTATAAAAGGTAAAATAACATGGTTTGGTGATCAATAACAATCCACATCTCATGAAAAATGGAAAAAGGGTGCGAACTTAGGTGTTTGTGACAACAAAATAACAAAATCAAGGTAAATGGGAAAAGAAAAGAAATGTAGTTTTATTAAATATATAAAACATGATGTAAATGATCCATAGTTTCTAAAACATGTTTTGTATATAAATATAGATAAAAATGAAACAAAGTAATTTTATCATGTTTCTAAGAAATGAAGAAAAAATAATTTAATGAAGAGGGAAAAAAGATTTAGAATCACAATTTGTCTATCAAGGTGGGAAATGAAATGGGGTGGAGGGGAGAATGAAGGAAAAAACAAAGTATATTAACTCTTTATTAAATTTAGGACAATAAAATTTGGTTTTACAAAATAATAATACTATCAACCTTAAGGACTCTAAATAACTACTCTTAACTACACAAGCCTTACGTCAAAAAATGGAGTATACAGATCATCCCATAAAGGCTATATGAATGAAAAATAAAATGGACCTACCTTTCCATGATGTGTTCCCCACACTTTATAACCGCTTATAGAGTCTTCAATATACTATGAAGATTGGGTATTTGTGTGAGAAAGTATTCTCTATTCTAATCTACTGGTCTACCACACCCCAAAGGACTTTGGCTCTATGTGAAGCTCACTATAGAGTTTGAGCTTTGTTTGGAGTTAAGATATATGATTGTTATCATGTATTTTAGTTTTATTATACTTTTAATATTTTTATGTTTCCTTTTATATATCATTGCCTTTTTTTTTCAAATGATTGACTTTTAAGTTTCTTTTTTTAATTCTTCCTCCATACAGATTTGGAAGACCAAACTTGGGTGCTAAACATGAATTTCATTGTAAAAATTTGGGTAAAGGTTACTAAGAGATAAAATAATATAGCATGGGGTCTAAGAGTCTCATAAATATAGGTGAAATAAGGCGCTATCTTGACTTTGACCTTGTTGTATCCAAATGTGGAGGTGAAAGAAAGGGGGAAATCAAGAGGTAAATGACAAATGTAAAAAAATTGAATTTATTCAAATTGAAAAAAATGTGACAAAGGACAAAAGGGAATATGATGATAGTGAAGGTGTGATTCCTTATCATAAAAATGTGAGAATTCAAGGAAAACATGCTAACATAGTTTTCTATACATTCCACCTAACAAAAGAAACGAAAACTAATGTCTAAATAACAATGATCATAAAAACACAAAAATAAAGGTAATTTTATGAGGAGGGTTGGGTTTTATTCATGTTCTTACCAAGAAATACACAAAATGAAAACCTAATGGGTGCCAATAAGCAAAAAGTGAGGAAGCCTTTGTATAAATCACCTCATAAAGAAAGACCCAAAGGATGCTAATACAACATTGGAAAGCAACAAAAAGAAATAGAAGATTAAAAAACATTATGGTTTCATGAGGGATGTTATTCCATATCCAAAATATTATAAACCAGCTCAAAAAATAAAATCCTAAGGTGTCAAACAAAAGTAAAATGAAAATAATAATAATAAAGACTATGGTACATCAAGAAACCAAAAGACCAAAAGCGTGGACTAAATATTTGAAACAGAAGGAAACTTCTGCATAGGGAGAGACATTCTAAAGTAACCTATGAAAATAGGTTAGATAGATATATAGGGAAAGAATTAAAATAATGGATATGATTAAGAAAATTATTTATTAAGGAATTGAGCATTGGTGGGCTCTTTAAAAATATGGCCTTCACTAGTTTGAAGGTGATATGTACTTAGACCAAGAACATCTTTAACTAAGGGCCCCACCATTTTTGGGAGTACTTACCTTATTTTTCTATATCTGTAATATAATTTAATTTCAAGATCACCAACATTAAATTTTTGCTTTTCAACATGTTTGTTATGTTGTCTAGCGATGTGAGGCTTGTATTGGCAATTATGATGCAAGGTGAAAAGATGTCATTCATCAATCGGATCAAGGGAATGAAGGTGAGCCTCATGAAATTATTCATCAATAATTATTTCATGAAGAGATATTAAAAGATAATTAATATCAAATTCAAGAAGAATAACCAACTTAGAACCATAGACTAGAGAGAATAGAGTTACCCTAGTGGCAGTATGAATACTAGTCTGATAAGCCCAAAGTGTAGGATAAAGATGAAGATGTCAATCCATGTGAGTTTTATGAATTGGATTTTTAATAATTTTAATGAGAATTTATTAGGTGTCCTTACCTTGACCATTACATTATGGATGATAAGGAGTGGAAAACTTTTGATTGATTTTAAATTTGGTGCAAAGTTGTTTAACATGTTTATTTTTGGAATTACCACCTTTGTCAGAAATGATGGTGTGAGGAAAACCAAAATGGAAAATAATTTCATTGAGAATGAATTTAGATATAATAAGACTAGTAACATTAATAAATGGCATGTCTTCAACCCACTTGGTAAATTACTTGGTGGCAGTAATGATAATGTGCCCATCTTGGGAATGAGGAAGCTTGCTAATGAGATATAATACCGATGTGGAAAATGTCCAAGGAGATTCAATAAGCTGAAGATTATCTGGTAGTGAATGAATGAGGTCATCATGAAGCTAACAAGGATTACACTTTTTATCATATTTAATACCATCCTTTTTTAGAGTAGGCCAATAGTAACCCATACGTAGGCATTTATCAGTTATAGCATGTCCGTTATAGTGACCACCACAAATTCCCCCATGTGCTTGCTCAAGTAGAGGATCAACCACATTTGGCATACCATAATGGATAAAATTACATTCAACATTGAGATAATAAATTATTTTATGTCTAAATACGTACTTGAAAGCTTGTTCGTGAAGACATGTTTTTTCATGGGAATCCAAATTAGGAGGATAAGTTTGATTTTCAAAGAATTAGATGATGTATTGATACCATGGGCATTGTCAGATGGTGATAAACTTGATGTTTGATATAAGGTAATATAGAGGGTGGGTAGATGATGAGTATTTGATTATTTGTATGATAAAAGAAGGATAAAAAATAACATGATGTGGATGAAAGAGAGAAGCTAAAGAGGTAAGAGAATCACCAATGGAATTTTGGTCTCTAAGAATACATTTAATTATAAAAGAAGAAAAATCCTTGGCAAGAGTGGTTAGAATTTGATGATAGGTAATAATATTTTCACTATTAAATTTATAGGCACCACTAACTTGATGCTATATGTCTAGATCAAGAGCAGCTCTCATACTTAAGATAAGAGCTTCTTACTCAACCATATTATTGGTGACTTCAAATGTAAAATAGAAAGCTAAAGGAATTATTTTACCAAGAGGACTAGTGAGAATGCAACCTACCCTAGTTCTTTGAAGCAATTTAGCACCATTAAAGTGAAGGTTCCAAGTATCCTCATACAAGTCAATGTTGATTTTAGGGAATTCCTTGATAACTACTTTTGGTTTGGTAGTATTAGAGGAAGTGGAAGGTTCATTAGATAGATTGGCTTCAAGATTGGTAGTAAAGATGTGAAAATAATCTTTAATAAAAATTACTTGATTAAGACCTTCAATGTAAATAATATTGTCATCAAAAAGGTTATCTTGAAGTGAAGAAGTGGTTGGAATGGGACCTACAACATGTTGGTCAGCTATGACTTGCCCTTTGACATCTGTTTTCATGATGATGCAAAGATTAAATTCCATAAGTAAAACTATCTACTTACCAATTCTATCTTTTGGAAGAAATGCTTTGGATAAGAAGTGATGAAGGAGGTCAGAATTAATAATAACATAAGTGGTTTGGTAAAGCATGTAGTGATGAAGCTTTTCAGCTACAAAATAAATGGTGAGGCAATCATGCTCAAATTTGGTATAATGTGTTTCATAATTGATGAGGCCTTAGCTAATGTAATATATGGCATAGTCCTTACCTATATCGTCCTATTCGGCAAGCATTACTCTGTCTGAAATAGGTTTGGAAGAAGTATAAAGAATCAACAATTGATCATTAGAAGGAGTATGGAGTGTAGGTGGATGAAGCAATCACTCTTTCATGTTATTAAATGATTTTTGACATGGATCCATCTATTCAAATGTTGTACCTTTCTTGAGAAGGTAATTGATGGAGTGAATACGATAAGCCATCTTAGAAATAGATCATCTAATTACCCAAGCTTGCCTAAATAGGTACAAATGTTAGGAATATAATGAGGGATAGGCATGTTGATAATATCATTAATGTTGGTTGGATCAAAATCAATGCCACAGAGAGAGACTAAGTATCCTAACAATTTTCTAGATGTAACTCTGAAGACACATTTGAAATATTAAGTCTAACATTATATTTTATGAGACAATAAAAGATGATGGAAAGATAAGAAAGATGATTTGTGGGATGTTTGGATTTATTGATAAGATCATCTACATACATTTCAATAATTTTATGGATGAGATCATGAAAGATATGAGTCATAGCATGCTAATAAGTAGATCTGGCATTTTTGAGACTGAAGGGAATTTTAACATAACAATAGGTGCCCCATTATGTGGTGAAAGTAGTCTTATGTTGGTCTTCAGGAATGATATGAATCTTATTGTATCCTGGAAAGCCATCCATAAGAGACAAGTTTCATATCTAGCTATAAAATTGACAATGGCATCTATTAAAGATAAAATAAAGTTATCTTTCGGACAATCAAGATTAAGATTATGGAAATCAGTGCAAATACAAATGACCATGGTGACCTTCTTCTAAAAATGAATAATATTGAAAATCCATTCAAAATAATCTATAGGTTTAATGAATTTAGCATCAAGAAGTTTGATGATTTACTTATCGCATAAGTTGGTAACCCTGGGAGGAAAGTTGGTTTAATGAATTTATCATCAAAATAGCTAATTATGTTATGGACCACTATGCTAAGGTTAATACAAGGCATATCTTAGTAAGACCATGTGAATTCCTCTTGATACTTATTAAAAAAAAGGCTGAAATTATCATGTTCAAAAGGTGAAAGTTCTTTGAAAACTATTATTAGTCAAGGACAAGAGGGGGTACCATAACCGATACAAGTTCTGTCTTTAATAATCATCACATTACCATATTGAAAGTGGTATGGTGCATTGGGTAAATATGAAATTGGATTATATTAACGATCAATACTAGCAATAAAGTCATTGAAGTGAAGAGTTCTATTTTTAAAATTTCCATGTTTATGATGTTGCTATAGGACCTATGTTTTCGAAGAATAAATAACTCCAAAATAGTTTCATCACTAGGTAATTTAGGAAGAGGACCACAATATTCCACATCTACTTCTAGATCTAGAATTTGATTACCCTATCGATCATATTCTGAATGTATTCAATAGACAATGGTTGCCATGGCATCAAGTGTGATTTTAAGAGTAGAATAAATAGATGGAGAGATGATGAGATAATAATTAGATTAAATTGGATAATCCAAAGGAGGTGAAGAAGATGAAATCAATTCTAAAAGTTTAGAAGGCATGATTCACTTGACCACCGAAGGAAAATCAATAAGAGTAAGATTGATAGGAGGCACATAACCCTGAGGTTCTAAGTTATGACCTATAGAAATGGTATGTATATATTGATTGAAATAATGAATTTGAGCTAAGATATTTTGATAATGTAAGACATCCAAGTATATATATTGAGATTGGGCCATGATATAGTTGTCATCATATGTAGGAGAAATTATGCATGCTTGGGATTTAAGAGGATCTTGAGATTGTGAAATCCTAATATTACTGAATGTTTAAGGAGTCATGATGATAGGATCTTGAAATATCTTAGCCACTCAAAATTCATTACAGTTAAAAGCATCTTTAGGTAAAGATGGGTCTTGACCATTACATGGAGGAGGAAGACTGGTAATGTCATCCATGAGAGGAACGATATGATCTAT
Organism: Torreya grandis; assembly: GCA_037957365.1. Classification (NCBI taxonomy): domain Eukaryota; kingdom Viridiplantae; phylum Streptophyta; class Pinopsida; order Cupressales; family Taxaceae; genus Torreya; species Torreya grandis. Next base: position 737,246 of record JARHVA010007049.1, read on the forward strand.
GGATAAGAGGGAAGGAGGAAGCCATTTCAAAATATATGGAGGTAATTTCTTAGTATTGAAATTGTGTTATAATTAATTGGGCTCATCATCCTTAGAATCTATAGGAGTAACTTGTAAATTAGGATTCATATTGATGAACTTAGGTAGAGGAGCACTAGTGATTTTTGGAATTATGGGAACATGATATTGTGATTTAGGTTTATGAAATAGAAAACTCTATGGGTTGGGATCAAATTCATGTTTATAACATTCTCCTTTATGTATAATTTTAATGCATTGACTATCAAAATAATAAATGGCCCTCATTCAATGAGTCCATAGATGGCTGAGGAGTATGTTATAGGATATAGGAAGATTAAGAACCATGAGTTTGGTTTGCACGGTCTTAGGACCAATCATAAATGGAAGCCATATAGAAACAAGTAGATTTTGATGTCTTATCAAAACCATAGCAAGTAAGATGGGTGTATTTAAGATGACTTTTGTTATAACTAAGTTGTTGTAAAAGCATTAAAGAAGTCACATTAATACCATAACCTTCATCAACTAGAAATTTTCAAATAAGGGTGGTATTAATTGATTTATTGATTAAATGAGGTGTATCATTAGTTTGAAAGAGGATTTCATCATTAATCATGTCTTCTTCAAGTAATTCAATGCAAGGTTTGAAAGGACACATAGATTCAATGGTATTAATGTTTTTTGGTTGATAATCGATAGATGGTGGTTCTTCATTTAAAGAAGATGGGTATCCAATATTTTGGAGTTGTTGCATAAAGAATTTACAATGATAAGGTGAAGTGAAACACAACTTTATGAGATGAATTTTACATGGCATAGAGTTAAGTTCTTCTAAGAAATTCAAATGAGACTTAGAAGAGGAACCATGAGGTTTAGAAGAAGGAAAATTAGTCTTTGGAGGAATAGATGTGGTTAGAGTATCAAAATGAGGAATTTGTTCCTTAGGCGCTTCTAAATAAATATTGATAGTGGTAGTATCTTTAATCAATTATTCATCCAAAGAAGGTTTCTTAGGCTTGGTCAAAGGATCTTTATGTGTTAGCTTCCTATGATAATTAACCTTAGCCATATTGACATGTTGAGAGTTGTTAAGGTACTTGATCATATTCAACATCAATTACACAAACATCCTTAGAAGTTAATTAATTATGTGAAAAATATTTTTTATTATTGTTAGATGTAGAGGCTTTAGAGGTTTGTCATTTTTGAAAATCGTTAGTGTATTCTTTATGATGGTGCTTAATCATGGTTTGATGGTTAAATGAATCACCAATCATGTACAAAATAACACATTTAGAAAGCCCTATACAAGACTCATGATAATGTCCAATATCAACGTGAAACCAACAAAAGAGATTGGGATCATACCATTTAGGAGGATCATTAGGATATATGAAAGGTTTTGAAAGTGGTAAAAATTGTTTAATTTAATGAACTATAAGAGGTAGGTAAGACAAAGAAGGAACATCATTTTTGGTAACACCATGTTTGGTTTGAGAAGTGTTACTAGTGATAGAACAGGATGTTTGGAAAGATCCTTTAAGTATTTTAGTTTTAGGTTTGAATTGTTTCATAAGAAAATCTTGCCATTTAGCTTTGTCAAGATCTTCATTAAAAGTTTGAGGAGAAAAGGTTCAAACCATCTATTGAAGAGTAGGATTTAATGCTATGACAAAGAGTTTGAATAGGTTATATTAAGACATATTATGATTGGCTTTATGAGCTAAGGATTTGCATATTTTAATAAAGTCATGAGCCGATTCATTAGAATATTGTTTATCATTTGTAAAATGGCTAAGATAGTTTTTGGGAATATCATTATGTTGGAACTCTTTAACTAAAGGATTGACCAAATCTTCAAGTTTCCAAATAGAATGTTGAGGAATTTATTATACCATTCTAATACATCACCAGTGAAGGTTTTGACTAAGAGTTTAGTAGTAGTAATTGTATTAGTTTGGATCCACTCTTTGTATAGATTACCAAAGGCTTTAAGAAATGAGGTGGGGTCATTAGTCCCATCATATTTAATAGTTGGGGATATGTTACCAATGTCAATAAATATAATGAAGGGAGATAAAGGGTCATTTTAGATAGTTTGGAGAATTTTGTTATTTATTATTAGTTGTGGAATAATATTACCTAAGGCATATCTAAGAAGTGGAGGAATGTAATTAGGATTATCTTGAGGACTTAAGATTGAAGGTTGATTAGCCACATTGATCAAATGTTGTTGAAGTTGTATCATTTGATTGGAGTTAGAGTTTTGCATAATGTTCATTTTTTGAAGCAATTTGGCTAATAATTGAGTTGTATTAGGTGGTGGGTTGGTGTTGGAAGGAACATTTCCCACAATGGTATTAGAGGAATATTATAAGAAGAGTTATTAGTGGGATTATTAAATAAATTTGAGTCAATCACTCCAACATTAGTTTGAAGATTTTGATAAGTTTCTTGGTAGGTGCAGAAAGGATTAGACCCATCAACCTCATCTTAACGTGTTATTTGAACCATGTTGAAATTTGTAGATGGAGGAGAAGAGATGCCCATAGAGTGATGGTTCTCCTTGGAGGTAAATAAAGGGAGAAATTAACACCCATATAGGATCTAAATTGATTAAGAATATCAAAAAAGATTTTGATAGGGGACCTCATTTTGATCAAAGAGAAATGAACAGGATGTAGATCAAAAAGGATGAAGATCCAAGATAAAAATAAAGGGAAGTAGAAAACATAGCTAGGTTGACCAAGTAAACCTAGTGGAAAAATTAGACCTACAGACTGTGTTAGGTTGACCATGTTGACCTAATGCAGTGAGCAAAAGTAGCTAAAATAGTCTAAGATAGTGTAGAGTCAAGTTGGTTGATGTAACATAGTAGATAGGTAAAGGGAAAGGATTACAAATAGGATGAGAAATAAAATAAGGTATGCCTGTGCTATTCTAAAAAAGGAGACACTAAAATGAAATACATAGTCAATTGAACTTAGTCTGGCCAATCCAATTGGTACACATATATTGATTGCAATTTTGAAAGAAAAGTATATATCAAAGTAGAAATAGAGAAATAAAAAATTACCTTAGTGTTTTGGAGATGAAAATAGAACAAGTAACTAACATGTAACCTTGGAGAGAACTGGCCCAATTTCCAAAGTTGGGTCGAGCTGGTCAACCAAGTGAGACAAGAACCTACTAAAAAAGTTAAAAGAGTAGGCTAAGTTGACCTTTTAGACTAAACTAGATGTCTAAAAATGTGATAAGTCAAGCGGGTCAATCTAGTTAACTGGATTTCAAATATGGAAGTATAGAATCTAGAACTTGCATTGTGAATCCTAAATAGGAAGCTACTGTAAAATAGCTTGAAATGTGCTTTGTCAACCTAGTTAAGCTAGTAGGCTAAATAAAAAGTATATAAAGTTCTAGAAACCTATTTTGGGTTGAGATGGTTGATCTAGTTTCTTATTCCTACATAGATAAAAATAGTTAGGTCGATAGAATTAATCTAAGAAGTCAAAAAATATGATATAAAAGATGGAAAAATGAATAAAAATAAGTGAAAGAAACCCTATAATGGTTTGATTCATCTCAAGTTCACCATAATGTATGAAATAGGAATTTCATGGTGTACATGGATTAATCCTAGATTGAATAAGATAGATCACACCTACACTTCTTATTGGGGCACACACTTGTTAAGCATGAACATGACCAATATGAGGATCTACTAGACCTGATTAGGGGATTGATTATATTATCTATGATATCACACCATGTTCGGTAGGCTTCTAAAGCCTACAATCTAACATAATATCATAACAACCCTAAAGGAGTCCTATTGTTCCTATTTTCACTTATGATAATAAATAAGAAAGTAAACTAATCTAATAACAAGAAATGTAAACTAATCTAGTGCTCACCAAAGCTTTTGCCACTAAGGGATTAGATGCAAATCAATCAAATACATGTATAGGGAACTTTAAATAAAGTAAGTATGAGTAACACACTAATATATGTAATCTGAGGAATAATATTATTTGATCCAACACTTATGCTACTTCTATCTACTAAAAGAGAGGAGAACAAAGTTAGAATACACTTATCTAAATGTGAACCCATCATGACTCAATCTCTCCCTTGGCCAATGAGTATTTTCAAGAAGTTGTGATTTTTAAGATTCACTTTTTTAGGCCAAAACATTCAATACCTATCCATAAGACTAAGATTCTCCAAATAAGAAACCTAAGCTAAGACTCCTCAAATAGAATGGTGGAAGAGCAGATTATGAAGAAGCATGAGTGAATAATAACTCCTAATTACCTTCATATAGAATTGACTGAAATGACCTTGAATATATAGGATTATCTAACCCAAAAATCACTTGAACATGTCAGTCATGCTAAGTCAACTAGGTTGACCTATCGCATTATCAGGATAATTACTAAAGTTTGTGCTAGGTCAACTAGATGCAAACTAGGCCTAAAGAGCTAAAGTGACCCTAGACTATGCTATGTTGACTACGTCAACATAGCTTACTAAATAGGTCAAAAGGTTACTAAGCAAGGGAAAGGACATAAAGAGAAAAATACTAGAGTAATGTGCAAGGAAGGAGAGATAACTTAGGGAAAGGTTTTAAGAGCTAAATGGATAGGGAATAATATGGCAATAAGGGAAAACAATCATATGAAGTAGGAAAGGTCTACCCAGGCCTTTCTCAATGTAGCCCTTAAGGCATGCACTCATAGAGATTGAGTAACATTAGGTTGCTAAATTATGTAAATTATTAGTAATCAATAAAAATGTGAAAATATTATGTGTATATAGGTCATGGATTGTCACTTCTGGTGAAAGACAAAACCTTTGCTTTGCATCTTAAATATGACCTTGGGGTAAAATGGGTTATTGGGTACACATTGTCAAGATGACCTGTAATGACCCCACTATCAAAATGCATTACCTACATATATAATAATTCAAAAGAGGGCCTCAGACTCATATAGTTCTCCCTTATGAGATGGCTTGTGTGTGAGTCATGTAAAGTGTAAAGTATGTATAAGAGTGACCTAGCTTATGACTTGGAAAATATGACATTGTGATTACTCATTAGTACTTCAAACCCATATCTTGATTTTTCTTTATCCTGATGTCAAAATAAGTTGGAATAGGAAAGATCTTGATAACATGAGTGCTTCTTAAGTGCTCTTTTAGTATTTTCTAGGTGTGTAATGAATGAGGGCTAATATTGTATTTATACCAATACTATCAGGAGATAACACCCATTAAATCACTTAACCTCACCATTGTAATACATTTCATTTTCAAATTGGATGAATTTTAGGGAATTAGACACTTGAATTGGGCCAAGATAGTAATGTTGACACTACTATTTGACTAGATGTTAGTATCTAAATAGAAGGATAGAAGACATAGGGTCAAAAATTATAGAGATGTAAGACAAGTATTTTTATCCATTTTAGGTAAAATGGGATGTTTGTGTCACCAATATAAGGTTGGTTGGACTAATAAATAGGACAAGGGGCACAAGATAGAGTAGATGTGAGGGTTGAGAAAGTAAGGCATGTGTTTAATTAAGAAGAACAATTAGGGTCAAGAGTTTTCCAAGTGTACAAAATGGAGGATCTACATAATCACAAAATATTGTCTACATTGGACCCTCCTTTAATCTAGCAATGAAATTTCTATTTTAAATGAAAATAATAAGTAATTTTTAAATATATGTATGAATGTAGTGCTATGAAATGCAGATAATTCTTTAAAGTGAATATATCCAAGTATATTAATAAATAGAGAGAGGGATATATTTGAAGTCACATGCCCCCAACGTGGATCAAAAGTTAATTTATAGCTAGGCGTTGATAGTAGATCAAACATGTAACGCAATTATAATTTTAACCTGGTGTGTTTGAGTGAATAAGTCTAAATGGAAAACATGGTAAGATTGAGTGATTTAATCACCCTAACCATACCAAAATATGAACAAAATAATATAATAGATTAACTCTCTATTGTATACTACATATAAGTACATGCAATAATTTTAGGATGTGAATTTGATTTAGATTTTCCAATATTAGGCACATGTTGTATTGAATACACACCATATATTTATCTCATGTTGAAACTATGTATAACAATGCTATACTATATAGAATTATTCCATAAATGTGTATGTGAATCATATAATTGTGTGCTTTGGCAAACCTAAAAAACTATGTAAATGTGAAAGAAATTATTCCAAAGCATTTCCAAAGTATATATGGAAAAATCTAAAATTGATATAAGAATCAATGTGGAGGACATGTTTCCAAAACATGTCCTCACTATAAAATGGAGATGTTAAATACTAAATAACTATGAATAAAATGTTTCCAAATCATTTCCCCATTGAATCTATAAATTATAAGTACCATATTAAATGAATGTGGATGACATGCTTCCAAATCATTCTCTCACTAAATATGAAACTATGAATGTGTAAACACCATGTCCATAAGACACAAACCCACTGAGTCTAAAAACTGGTGTAAGTACAATATATTGTGTTAATGTGGATAACATGCTTCTAAATAATGCTTAGTCTAAAAATTGTGAAGAATGTGGACTCCATGTCACCATGACATGCCCTCACTAATATGCCCCCTCATGAGATGAGGGAAAGTTATTTCCTGGTAGTTATCTCATGTCAAAATGGTAAGATAATTATAAATATGTGAATGTAACCATGTAACATATATAAAGAGCTTTCTTTAAAGAATGAAAATCCTCAGAAAGAAGAACAGGGGTCACATATAGAGAACAAAAAGTCCAAACAATTAACAGAGGATAAGACAGATTTATTAAAACAAATTGTTGTTTACCGAAGTAAAGAAGATCAATGCAAAGATGTAGAGGACAAGTCTAGGTTAGAGGAAGGTGAATTGACACCTGAAGATGGGAAAAATTTAGAGGAAGGAGAGTTCCTTACTTCTCAGTCAAAGAAGAGTCAGGTGTTATCTAAGGATGATAATAACTCCCCGATGGAAGGGGCTCCCTTTGCAGAAGAAGTGAAAGAGAAGGGAAAAAAGTCAAAAAATCAAAATAAAAAAGATGAAAAAAAGAACAATATAAAGGGTGTAGAGACGAGAAGTTAAAGGTGAAACCCCATGCTCCTATTCTAAAAAATGATGGAAAAGGAACTAATCAGTAATCCAAGATAAAACTAGATGTTGGTTCTCTGGATAAACCTAGAAAAAGATCTACAAGGAAGAACAGAGAGATAGAAAGTATATATAATATTGCTGATGGTAGGCAGGCAACCATTCTGGACTTTACCCCAGAAAAATAGAAATGAAAATAATAAACTGGAATATTAGGGGGTTAAATAGTATTAATAAAATGGATATTGTTAGGAATTTTGTTAGAGATGAAAACCCTAATTTCCTTTTGATCCAAGAAACCAAGATGAATAAAGAGAAAGCAGAATAGATTAAAGACTTTAAAAATTATTCCATCAAGGCCAGTAGTTTTGAAGGTGCTTCAGGGGGAACCTTGATGTTATGAAAGAAGAATCATTACTCTGGATCTATTTTGACTGCTAGTAAAAATCTTATGATTGTTAAAATAACTAGTGTGGACCAAAAGGAAAGCTAGTATATTGTAAATATCTACGCTCCTAATGTTAAGATCCAAAGGAAAAAGGTCTGGGAGACTATCTCTTATTTCAAAAGAAAGGACTATTGTGGATGATGGATTATAATGGGAGACTTTAATGTACCTCTTTATGATCATGTGAAAAGGGGAGGTAATGTTATTCAATTGGAAGGGAGATTTGATCTAATGGATTTTATAAACAAAGAGGGATTAATGGATATGGAACTTTAGGGAATTTAGTTTACATGGAGCAATAAGAAAACTAGGAATGATTGTATACAGGCCAAACTTCATCGGGCCCTTATCTCTCCTGACTGGACAAAACAATACATATGTAAGTTGGAAGCTTGCCATAGAATAGGTTTAGATCATTATCCTCTTTTTTTCACAGTGTCTAAAATAAACTTGAAGAAGAATCATCCTTTTAGATTTGAAAAGATGTGGATGCAGCACCCACAGTTTGAAAGTAAAATGGAAGAATGGTGGAATATTGATATTGAGGGCATGGCCCTTTTTAGAGTTGTTTCCAAGCTCAAAAATGTTAAAAGGGAAGTCAAAAAGAGGAACAAGTATTGTTTTGGAAAGATCTTTGAGAAAAAGAATGCTATCAAGGAGGAAATTCGTAAAACGTAGTAAAAAATTTAGAAAGATGGTTACACTTCAGACCTCTTTACTGAAGAAAATGAATAGTTAGTTCAATATCAAGATATTATAACTAAAGAAGAAATCTATTGGAGACAAAGATCTAGGTTGTTATGGTTGAAAGAAGGAGACAAAAACACAAAAAATTTCCATCTTTCCACTCTGAAGCACAGAGCTAAAACTCATATTCCATACATAAAAAAAGGAGATTTGAAGATTTTAGAGAAGGAAATCAAGGAGGAAATGCTATCCTTTTTCTCATCCCTGATGAAGGTTGACCTCAATATTAATCTATAAAATTAGGCTGATATCCTATGTGTGATTCCTCCTCTGGTCTCAAAGGAATAGAACAAAATGGTATGTTCAATCCCAAAGGATGAGGAAATCTTTAAAGCTGTTTGTTCTCTAGGAGGAGATAAAGCACCTAGACCTGATGGATTTCCCATGTTCTTCTTTCAAAAACTTTGGAAATTTGTTGGCAAAGATGTTAGTGATGTGGTGAAGGAATTCTTTGGAGCCAAATATATGCTTAAGGAAGTTAATTCCACCTTTTTGTGTTTGATTCCAAAGAAGATTGGTGTTGACTCTCCTAATCAGTTTAGATTGATTAGCCTCTGTAACTCTTTCTACAAGATCATCTCCAAAGTATTGACGTCTAGACTAATTCAAGTGATTCCTTCGATAATTTCTGATCAACAAAATGGATTTATCCCAGGTAGACAAATTCTCAATTCTTTAATTACTACTCACAAGAATATACATTTGTTGTTCAGCTCTAACAATCAGGGTTTCATTATGAAAGTCGATATTGCACAAGCATATGACAGGGTAGACTAGTTATTCCTTTCAAATAGCCTTACAACTTTTGGCTTTGAACAAAAGGTGGTTGGTATTATTTACCAGCTGATTTGAAGCAAGTTATCCAACCATCTTTCATATGGAGGGAAGTTTAGGGAACTAAACAAATTCTAGAAGAAGGATACTCATGGAAAGTTGGTAATGGAATAAAGGTGAAATTCTGGGAGGATGTTTGGTTAAAAGAATACCCTCTGATAGAAGAATTCCAAGATAAAGAGGTAATTGATTGATGTAAACAAAGATATGGAATGATGGTAAATCAATACTGGCAGAACAATTCCTAGGTGAATTTAACTGATCTTGATCAAGATTTCAATAATATACAATTATCCCTCAATGCTATCTCTCTCTATCCTAATATTGAGGATATGATTATTTGGCATGATGATCCTAGTGGACAATTTAAAGTATCTACCATTTTTACTTCTAAGGGACATGGTAATCAACCTTTGTGGGCACATGCCTGGATCAAGGGGATTATCCCCAAAATAGAAATTTTCTACTAGACTCTGCTTCAAAACAAAATCTTGACTCTAGATAACTTGCAGAAAAGAGTTATATATGTGGTGAACAGGTGTATTTTATGTAAAAAGGGTTTTGAAGATAGAGATCACTTGTTTGTGAACTGTTCTTATATGCAGCAAGTCTGGAATGAGATCCTCAATCTTTGGTGTATTGTATGGGTTCATCAAAAAAGCATGGAACTGTCTTTTAAAAGTTGGTATTGTCCCTCTCAAAATCCAGATGTTCTTTTTTTTTTGGAAATTAACTCTTCCCCATATTTGGTGGGGTATATGGAAAGAAAGAAATAATCAAATTTTTATAAGTAAATAACTTCCAAGATGGGTGGTGGGTCAGAACATTATAAGAGTAATAAAGGAGAATTTCTCATCACAAAGGGATCCCAATCCAACCTTTCAAATTGATAATCCCTTAAGATCAGAAAGGCCTAATGTGAAAACTAAAAATCCAAGATTAGGTGTTAAATGGAATGTCCCCCCTTATGGATGGATCAAAGGAAACTTTGATGGAGCCGCTAAAGGGAACCTGAGAAAAGCAGGATGTGGAGTCTTGAGAGATCATGCGGGAAACGTAATTGATGCTATTGCTATTCCTATCAATAAGTCAAATTGTCATATTGTTGAAGCTTCTGCAGCCATTCAAACCATTAAATTAGATGTTGAATTGGGATATTCTAAATTATGGCTGGAAGGTGACTCACTGAGTATCATTAATATCTTAAATAACAAAAATTTAGTTTCGTGGTCTATAGAGGCAATGGTGATGGAAATGAAAACCTTAATTCAAAAATTTGAGAAGGTAACTATAACCCATACTTACTATGAAGCCAATGGGGTTGTTGATTGGATAGCAAATCATGTAGTTCGAACAGGACACAAGGTGAGGTGGCAGGATACATTGAATAAGAATGTGGATCTTGGAGTGCTCATCAATTATGATGCAATTCATTCAAAGGAGGGAAAGATCTGCTTGGAAGAGAAAATCAATGATTTGGTAGAGTGGCCTCATAGAGGAAGGATTACATCCATCGAACAAAAATATTCTAGAGAATGTGAAGTGGGTTCTGTATATGCCAGAAAATAGGTGAGTTTCATTGAAAGTTGATAATAGTTGGTCTCATTGCTCAGTATTTAGTGTTTGGGTGTTACTGGATATTAGTATGGTTCGTATTATGAAAGGAGAACCAAGGAAGCAGGAACCTAAAAATTGTGAAGATTGGAAAGAAAAACAAGATGTCTGGAAAATCCTTCAGAGAGGGAAGGTTTTGAGCTACCTGAAATGGCTACATGGTTCAAAACCCCATATAACAATGGTTTTTTTCAAAAATTGGGTCAACGACAGGGTAACCCTCCATGGCATCACAGTGAATCTCACTAATGAATTCATAGCAAAGGTCACAGGGCTTCCAATGGAGGGAATAAAATTCTCAAAGCAGACTAGCATTTCTAGTGAGGCATTTAGCAAATTCCCAAAGATGGATGCTGAGGAGCAGCAGCTGGAAAAGAGTGGGGATTTTTTCAACCTAGAACAAATTAAAGGAATCTGGAGAGACGTCTTATGTTGCATTCCTGAGTATTTCATACTTGATGGAAGAAGCAAAAGAGTCCATAAATTTCACTTTTTGTTTCTTAATCATTTTAGGCACAAAGTTAGAATCTCCTTTCCTTTTTATCTGTGCTTCTCGCTACTCCAAAGTCTATTTGCTCATAGAAAAAAGGAGTCTTGTCCTATATTGCATGAGGGATTAATTCTAATAATAGAAGGTTTCTGCAAAAATAAGGCCATTGTCTTGAATCCTTATCCAGATAAAAATAAGGACTCACAGAGTAAGAAGAATGTAACAGTAAAGGGGAAAGAAAAAGTGAAACCCAAAGCCTCTAGCTTCAAAAAATAGATTGTTGATGAGGAAACAGAGTGGGAAAGCACTAAAAGTTATGTGGAGGAGAGTATGGAGGAAGACGAAGGAACATAAAGCGGGGATTCTAGCTCCAGTGAGGAAGGAGAAGATAAAGGTAAGAGTGAGAAAGAAGGGGTCACTATAGAGGAAAAAACTAAAAATGATAACTATGATCTTGAGGAAAATTAGCAAGTGCTAGGGGAAATTGAAAAAGATTTGGACGTTCTATTTGAGGATCCTGCTTCGAAAATAGAGAAGGAACATCTAGTTAAGGATGCCAATCAAGCAATGGAAATTGAAGATCAAGTAAAGGATGATCTTATCCATAATGAAAGCCCTGTTGAAACTAAGGAACATAAATGAATGGAAAGGGAGGATCATACAGAAAAGGATGAAGACAATCGAAAAGAGAACACAGAAGATTTAAGTGATATAGGTCAGAATGACAGGAGGCACCCCTTTATGACCTCGGCTAAATGCAAAGTAGATGCTATCCTTCAGTTTGACTCGTGGATGTATAAGGAGATAATGAGCCTCAAGAAGAAAATGGAAATATTGGAATAGGATCAAGAAGTAGATCAAAATAAATTCAATAATATGGAAAAGTAGATGAGGGATTTCCCTATCAAACTTAAAGACTATGAGAACAATCTAAGGGAACTCATTAAGGAAAGTATAATGAAGATGGAGGAGGTAACCTCTAGCATATGTGCAGCTATTGTAAACATTGGAAAATGAGCAAATGAGGAAATTAAATCCTTGGAGGGGCCTAGCAAGAGAACCAGACAGAGCTCAAGGAAGAAGGCAATGTAAGAGGGTGCTACATTAGCGGCTATATCTTTACAGGACACTGCTGTGATTGGAAAGGAAGTGGTGAAGATGATTTTGGAATTAGAAGAATAGGTTCTTTGAGTTCTTTCTATCCTGGTTCTTTTAGTTTGTTGTAATAACTGGTTCCATTTTCTGGTTTTTTGTTTTCTTATCAAACTGGAGTTTCTAGGTCTCTATAAAACTTGGGGTCTGTCTATTGATGTTCTTGAATGGTGGTTTTAGGTCCTTGTAAAACCTATTTTTGATACTTCTTAAAAGTAGGTTATAGGTTTCACCTATGGACTTTATTGTTATATCCTTCATCCTTTGATTCTGGGTTTTGGGGTCCCTTCAAAACCTATTTTTACCTTAATCTAAAACATATATAATGAAATATGTCTGTGTCTATGTAACGTTGAAGCACATAGACACAATGTGATCACATGAAATCCTAATATGTAAGATAAATATCATGGAAACAACTAGATAGGAATATCATAAGATTCAAAATAAAATAAGAACATACATAAGAACACTCAAAATCAAATAAAAAACCAATGGTCCAAGTAGATTACAAACAAGGGGCATGTTTGAATGCTAGGAAATCAAATGGACATGACTTAGTCAACTATTTATAAAATTAAGGAATGACATATTCAATTCTCCAAGAAGGAAATCATAGGCACAAGGGGTAATACAATGGATCATATTCAAATTCTAAGAAAACATGACATTATAAACGCAAAACACTTAAGGATGTGTAGAAAAACATAATAAACTAGCATAAACATGTCATAGTAGACCATGGATCGAATGTGTTAGCAAAAGAAGTCAAGTGCATAGTATATAAATTACCCTATGTAATGTATAAAAATTGATATTACGAATGTGTAATTTTATAAATAAGCTAAAACATGATAGTGTTGAGTGATCATAAAATCATATAACACATGTATATCAATATCATATAATATGTATGCCCCAAACATCTTGATGACATGAGTAGATAGAAGCACCAACACCCATAAGTGTATCATGTATTTATGTATGCCTATGTATGTTTTAGTAAGAGTAAAATTATATGTTATTCCTCAACATGGAAATAACACATATATTCTAAGTATCCAATATAACATGTAGGTGCCAAAAGTATTTCTGGATTTGTTTAAAGTTCTTTTGATTTATTTGGTATTTTATGGAAGAGATAAGATCACACTATGATCTCATCCAAAGTATGATCATATATATCTTCCAAATTGTATCCTAGTGAAATAAACAAGTGGTACTACCAAATAGCATATATATGTTCAATATTTATCATTTTATTACATGTGATTCTCGGTGTATGTATAATGGGACTCTAGGGTTGTGAAGTACCAATAAAAGGAATAAGATTTATTTAAATCCATCTCTATGTATTTTATGGTTTGTTTGGAATAACTATAGTATGATCATGTTTACGTGTTATGTATATCTAAATATGGTGCATAAAAGATGAGTATTCTATATAATCCATTATCTATCTCTAATGTAAATGTCTCTTGAGTACTAACCACCTAGTAAAGGGGATTAAATGTTACCATGTTTTCATGTAATAGCCTTAATAGGCTTGGTAATTAATTGCTTGAGTATGAATTTATATTTTTCAAGTGGATGTCCATATGAAATACAAATAACTATAATCACTACACTTTCCTAAATGTATTTAACACATCACTACATTGTAGAAGTTATCACTCTAAGAGTGTATATTCAAGGTCATCCTAAAAATATATCATATACATTTGTATAAGGTATAACTGAAAAACTAGTAACCACATGTGTGGGACTAACCTGTAAAGGTAGATAAATCTCACTAAGAACCTTCTAAGAGGTCCCATTCAATGTTTTAACTAATCTAATAGAGGGTGTGAATCATGATGATAATAACCCAAATGTGTAAGTAATGTTATGGTGAAAACACTTTTATTTTCACCATTATCAATCATAACACTAAGTATGGGGTGTTTATCAAGGTATGATGGAATGAATAGAGAACGAAAATCATAGTCATCATCTTTAATTTCATTATCATCAAAGTAAATGATAGGTTTGATAACCATAAGAGATATATATCTCATGTAAGTACTAATGACCCCATATAGTGGGTTTCTATAATAGGATGGAGTAGGATGTGCATTGTATGACATTTGAAAATATAATTCCTTTTTGGAGTGGTCTTACAAAGTATTGTTAAATATTTTCTATTTATGGTGATTAGTATGTTGTGAACCTAATTCCTTTAGATTATCATCAAATGTAATTTGTTGGTTATCTATGAGGTCCTATATCTTGGGTAAAACATATGTTCATAGAATTCCAAGGGCCTTGGTGATAGTCACAATAAACATTTACATCAATCCTTTGGGTAGAGGTATATTAACATCATCATGTATAAGAGGAGGTATATATATAAGTGACACTCTAGAAATCATGGGAATAATGAAGGAGGCTCAGGTAAATGTGTAAACTATGTACTTGGTCTATTAGATAAGATAAGTCAATTAGGTTATTGTTCATTTGTGTTAACTGTAGTGGTTGTTTCCTTTTAAGGATTAGCATATTTTAAATTATAAATTACGTTAATTATAAATTTTTCACTAGATGTAGATTTAATAGGTGTGTTTCTTACCTAATTGATATTATTTAATGACATAAGATTCATTTAATAATCCCATAAAGCATGACATAATTCATTAAAATATTTAAAGTTTTTGAAAAAAATGGAATCATATAAGGAGAAATCAAACTTTACTTGAATATTTATTTCAAATCTTTGTCTACCACATGATTGGTTATTTTGGCTAGAATTGTCTTATATCTCAAGACATATTCATTGACTAGTTTATTGGTTCCTTGTTTGATAATTGAAATTTAGCATAGGAAACCTTTTCGTTAATGTTAATATAAAAGTGTGCCAAAAAATTATTTACAAGAGGTTTGAATGCTTTCTTATATTTTATAGGTATGTCATAAAACCACCTCAAAGCGTAGTCCTTGAGGACACTTGGAGATAGCTTGGTCAAAATTTTATCATTTCAAGCATAAATAAGGCATGCTGTATATATGTTTTGAATATATTGTTTAGGATAACCTTGCTATCATAAAATTTGAACTTATTTGCATCAAATCTGGTTGGTAAAAGGTACAAAGTGATCAAGTGAATGAGGTTTATGGAACACATCTTAAAAATGTATAGCATATAAATACTTTGAATCCTTTCATTCAATGTTTATAACCTTATCCTACAAGATCTTTATAACTTGATGGAGAGTTTGAACTATAATCCTACTGGGATTTTGAATTGTAATTTTAGTAGTGACCACAAGGGATGAGTACATGTTTTGAGTACGTATAGGCATTGAAACTAGTATTTATGTTGAAACAATATGTAAGTTCCTAATATATGTATTAATAGTAGTTCTAGGGAATAAATGTGAAAACACATAATCCATGTTGTAATTAGATTATTAAATTGCATTGTGTTCAAGGGGATGAATGTATCCACTAAATCTTTTGCATTTTTATCTTTAAGTATACTTTTTAATATCTTATTAATATGTTTAGGTATTTGGTGAATGTTCTCACAAAAAAATTTAATTACATGCACTTGATCATTTCCTACTTGGTCATTATCATTTTTTTTATAGATTTTAATTATTAGAATCTTATATTGTGATGACCATATCAGGTATTTTTCATTATCAATATGGGTATCATCATGATCGAAGGTATGATATCCATCATTTTTTGAGACATATTTCATGTATTGAGAAAAATTACAATATGTTCAATAGACACACCCCTAATATAGGGCAATACCTAAATTGTGTTAAAATTGATACCAATAGGAAATTAAAAAATATAACAATCCAAAACCTTGGCTGGTTTACAACCCTAGGAATTAGAAAAAATTACATTCACAAACATCAAGTTCACCAAATTTTTAAACCTAATTTATATATGGATCATATTTTTTTTTTTAGGTATAAGGATATATAAATGATAGGACACAAGTGTTAATATTAGATCTTTATCAAGATAATTAATGTGTTAAAATCAAATGTACCATATACTAAATTTATAATGTTGAGATAGGCTATTAATGGAATGTAAAAATATCATACATATATAAATCACATAAAATAAATTAATTATTTATTTTTCATGTTAATACAATGTTATATCTAGTATTGGTAGGAAACAAGTAGGAAGTATACTTTGGATCATTGTCAGATTCTAAATTTAGTGCTTATGGCTCTCTAGACACTAACATTAACTAGGGAAAGTTACATCAATGCTAGTGTATGATCCTATTACTAGTGTCCTATATAGAATATTCATTGAAATAGATATTACCAACTATATTATTCTATGTTTATCGTTGCCTTCTCTCTAGTACATTCATATTTGGGTCATGGACTATCATTCCTAGTAATATGGTAAAACCCTAGCTTTGCATCTTTAACGTGACCTTGGGGAGAATGTTTTGTGGGCACATGGTGTTTTACTAACTTGAAAAAACCCTGATATCAAATGGAATTGAATACATATACAATAATCTAGAAGTGGGCCTAAGACTCATGTAGTTATCCTCTTTGTGTTGGCTTGTATGTGAGTCATGCAATGTGTAAAGCAAGTACAATAGTGACTTAGATGCTGACTTGGAAAATATGACCTTATGATTTTTCCTTTACTAACTCAAACCTATAAATGGTATTTTCCATTTAATTATCTAAGAATAGGGTAAAATAAGAAAGCTTTTGGTAAGTTGAGTGTTTCAAAAGTTTTCTTTTGGTATTTTCTATGTGAGCAATAAATGAGGGTTGATATTTTATTTATACCAATCCTATCATGAGATAAATCACTTTAAAGCATCTAGACCTAAAATTTTAATACATTTCATTTATAAATTATTTGACTTTTAGGGCAATGGAAACCTATGTTGGGCCATAATAGTAATGTTGATGCTACTATCTGATGTAGACATTAGTGTCTAATGAGAAGGAGAGAAGGAACATGCTCAAAACATATAGAGGTGTAAGATAAGTATAATTTAAGAATTATAGACAAGAATATATGTTTTTCTCATCAATATAAGGATGGTAGGACTAATAAATAGGGAAATGGACACAAGATAGATTAGATGTAAGACTTATAGAAGTAAGGCATATGTATAAGTAAAGGAATATCCAGGGTCATGAGTTTTCCAAGTATACAATAGTGAGGTGTTATATAGTCACAAAATATTGTCTGAACTATGTAGCCAATACTCATAAGACACAAGGTTTTCTTAGGATGGTTCATATATACCCATTACATGATTCCCACCATTTGGTATATCATATATTTTTGATTTACATACAAAACCTAAGGTTTTATTATATTAGGTATTTCATTTTTCAAATAATCTCTTGTATTAAATAAATCAACCCTCTCTAATATCCATAGGTGATAATAAAAAAACATAAACCACATGATTAACTGATATGTAACCAAAATAAATACACAAGGCCACAATGCACTCCTATCGACATAGAATGACCCTATCCCAATTCATCACAAACTTACGTTTTCAAATGAAACATGGTTCACAAGTCTTTCCAACCAATTTTACATATACATCTACTTACACAATTATGGTAAACAAGAATAAAAGTAGGTTTGCATAATCTACTAAAAGTTAATATTTATAACTTATTTGAAATTATGTTTTTTAGATTTAGATTATAAAACTAAATCAATATTATATTTTTTAATTATTTTATTTCATCTCATTATTTTACAAAATTAAAACACATTAAATAATGACCATCTTTCTAATTTTTTAAAATAAAAATACTTTTTATGTCATATGTTCTACAATTACACACATATTCAAATTAAGAAAACTAAATAAATTTCATTAATGAAAATGATAAACAATTCAAAATAATAATGAAACAAAAACCAACCCTAATATACAAGGATTAATAGATAAGGAACCACTTCACATCATTATAATGAAATTAAGCTTAAAACTAAGAATCATAGAAAGACATTATTTTTCAAATAAATGAGATCCAAAATTTTAGAAATCATATCTTAGTAGTAGAAATAAAACCTCGTATAGTCAAGTTGATATATTATATCAAAACCATTTAGAATAATCATATCAATACTTGATTAGTGCAATGAATTATTCCATAATGATTCATTGAAACTTGTCACACATGTATTTTGCGACCAAAGCATAACATTATGTCCCTCTGGGAAACTAAAAAACATTTTTACATTTAAATATAAAATAAATCATAAAAGATAGATTACAGATAATATTTTTTTGGGTTAGTATATATTTAATATGTATATGTGTATATAATTTAGAAAACATTTTATATTAATATAAATTAACTAAATATATGTTTTTTGGGAGGAAAATTAGAAGTTCATATGAACTGCTTATGGAAAAATGTGGGAAAAACTATTATGATTTGATGTTTTAGAATCATTTATATATATATAAAGGACATTAAAGTACTATAATGGTCTTCATTTTATTCAAAATGGATCCAAAATATTACAACCCATCCTCAAATTTTTACAAGTATCATATTATTAAATTTATATGCTAAAAATAACAATAGTAAAAGCTCAACCCTTTGATGGGGCATGTGAAAATTATGCAGCCCCATATTTCATATAAAAAAATGGCACACTTTAATCATATTAGATTAAGATAAATAGGATCCTAAAAAATAATTATATGGAATACATGTGGATGAATTAATGGACACCACATGCCCTAATTGTAAATCTTTCCCTCTCTAATTATATAGTAGAAAGTAACCAAAAATAGAGAGAAACTTGATTTAGTGATTTAAAGATAAAATTACAATTGAAGTTAAAATTTTGGATCTCAATGTTTTACATATAGTTGCATGCCTCTTTATCTACATTTTATGTCGAGTAATTATTATTTTTTCTCTTTATTTCAATTGTTGAAGCCATTATTCAAGGGAAGACTATATTTTTAAAGCCTTATTCCTAACATTTTTATTTCCACATGTTAACCTTTGCCATTCCTATTTAAAATTTATATGATTCAATGAAAGTTTGTTACAACAACCCCATTTATGTTTTAATAGAATCATGGTGAAGCTCATTTGAAAGATGTCATCATGATATTTTAATTGAGACCCATAATTCCCCATTTAGAATTTTCCTATGAATAGTGTGTCCCCTTCAAATTGAATTATGTTGCATCCCATTCCAAAATCAACCATGAGTACAATAATATTAGGGTTCAACAAGGGTATATTGCATGTCATGATATTTGTGTCTATTAATAATGGGATTCAATTTTTCCCCTTGACTCATTTATGCTCTATGAATATATGGATTATGAAATTCACTTAATATTTGGTCATCAATATATTTTGTGAAAATTATTACCTTAGTTTATTTCATGGGCCTATGGAGTTTTAAAATACCCTTTAATAATTATAGCACATCTGCTTGAGGACTATGGCCTTGATAATTAAAATGTGTCATGGATATGAAATGACTTAATTTGAATGGAATCGTGTAATATGTAAATGCATTTTGATGAATACATATCTTATGGGGATATATCAAGGCCAATACTCTATGTTTAATTTGATTTATCTCTAAATTGAATATTTTTGGATGGTGACCCTTGTCTCTCCCAATGTTTCAAGTAATTTATGAATCCTTTGTGGACTCTATGAAGATTTATTAAGGTCATGACTA
This sequence comes from Torreya grandis, assembly GCA_037957365.1. NCBI lineage: Eukaryota > Viridiplantae > Streptophyta > Pinopsida > Cupressales > Taxaceae > Torreya > Torreya grandis. The sequence goes on from JARHVA010007049.1 coordinate 757,431, forward strand.
TATTAATTTTGTTTAGTAAAAAGTGAATCTCAACACCAAATAAAAATTAATAGTATGTCTTATATCACACACAAATACCAATCTCAAATAAATGTGTATTAAAAAATCAAATGATTTAAGTATTGTTAGCCAAAATTGGTTACCATAGGTGACAAAAAATCAAAAAATTGCTTCTAGTCTTGCCTAACCTTGTTAATGATCTTTTGATAGTCTTGTCTTATCATATAGGTCATCTCTTATTATAGAATGGTGTCTTTTCAAGTGTTTGGTAATATTTAATGTCTCTCAAAGACTCTAAGAGAGTGACTCAAGAGCCTAGTATTATCATTAATCCCCTTCATGAAGGTCTTGTTTAGGTTTTGTAGAGATTAAGGTATCTTAGCAAAGTTTAAGGTTACTTGGAAAAGGTTAAGATATGTTGATCCATGTTGACGTATTGATTTATAGACCTGCAAGTTTTTATTATGTCTTATGGTGGATGAAATCTTCTAAAGATAATAAATGGTAAGATGGAAGCATTATTGTTTCATTTTTAGAAAAGGTTAAAGTAGTCTTGGAGAAATTAAGGTAATGGTTGCCTTTGCAAATTTAAAGGATGAAGTGTAGTTTGAGGTCTCTAACATGTTTTTAGGATATGTCAAGGTGTTTTATTCTTTACACATGTTAACCTAGGTCAGTTTTAACATGAAATATGTTGTGGGACCTTTTAAAGGTCAAGAAACTGAAACATAACGTACAAATACACTTGTCAAGGGCTCACAAAGTAGATTTTCAACATGGAGATGGTCAATTTAGGTAAAAAATGAATTTTTTAAAGCCCCTTTTCTATTTTAAAGGTCAATTCATGCTTTTAAAATCATGTTTAGCTCTAAATAAAAATAATAATGTTTTATCTCCTCAATCGAGTTCCTTACATGCTAGTGAAGACCACTTTCTAGTGATCAATTCATGAAGAGGAAAGAGAGTTATATATATTTATATTGGGTATTTATATGGGAACTTACTAAATTAAAATTATAATCATTATTTCTCAATTTTAAGTTCTATGCTTTGTGAACAATCATTAATAAAATAAGTAGCCCAAAACCTTCATAAAACCATATAAGCCGGGTTTTTCTTGTGTCAATGAGTTTTCAAGTTAATGGATGAAAATCAATAGAAATTTTAGATCCTAAAGGGTATAAATATACCTCTCCCATCATCTTCCATAATTAATTCACATGTGTGAGCAGCCAATATCACAAAAACATTGTGTTTTATTAAATTTTTAGCTAGTATACAGTTTGTTTGAAGTTGTGGCATTCTTATACATGGATATAGTTGTGTTTGTAATGACAAAAATTGTGATTGTTACATTTTGAGTCACCCTTATTCAAATTTTCATGGATTTTTCCATAAAATAAGTTCACCCACTTATCATCTTTTATGTGTAAATTCTTAAAATAATTGAACCTTTGAACTTGAACCTTTCTCGTAGTTCAAGAGTTCAAGAATTCAATGGGTCAAAAGGTTCAAAAATTAAAAGTTTCTCAAATTAAACTATTTGTACTTTTGTGTATTTCAAGTATATCTTTGAACCTTCTAGTTGAACTTGAACCTCATAGGAAAATTCAATGGTTCAAAGATTTCAATATTCGATGATTTGTAAAGAGTCATGTTAACTTGGTTCCCTTGTATAATTAATGTAGTATTGAACCTACTATTTGAACCTACCATTTGAAACTACTACTTGAACCTAACATTTGAAACTCATAGCAGAGTTCATAAGTTTAATGGTTTAATAGTTCAAAGTTCAAAATTCAATGTTTCTAGAAAGATCATATGACTACTGGTCGGTCTATGTAGTTCATCTCATATCATTGAACCCTGAAGTTGAACTACATTTTCAATAGTTCAATGGTTCAATGAATATACTCTCATCTCACCTTGAAGCTTTCTCTAAGTTAAAATTAGTAGAATATTTAGAGTAAAATATATCCAAAACTCATTATAAAGCAGAAAATTTTGAATTTTCATGAGGTTAAATATAATCATTACTCATCAAAATTGCATGTAAAAAACTTCTTTCCATTAATTCATATGTCATAATACGCATCTTATCAAGTATGTTAGCATGTATTATTTTGGTTTAATCATTTGATCTGGTTAACATCTATATTAAGAGAAAATAATTCAAATTTAGCGAACGAGCATACTGGGAGATACAAAGAAGAACAACATAGGTGGTGTAAGATATTTGATTTCTAAAATTCATAGTGATTTTAGACCAATTTAAAGGTGATTTTCACTCTTACTATTATTTTTTTCCTTTACTTGGTTGGGAAGAAGGATCCTTTTGAGTTTACAACATTATTGAAGGAGTTTAAAACATTTTAGTTTCATTATATCTTCCAACCTGTATCGATGAAATATGAAATATGCATGTCTTGATTATGAGCATGGTCTTAGTCTCATATGTTCTCCTCTTGAAAATGGGGACACTTTTTTGGTCTAATATGACTTGGAAGATTTTAAGGAAAGAGATAGAAATCATGTGTCAAATCCTATGATGTAGAAAATAATAGAAAGTGGCTTAGTCAAAGCTGCAACCTTTCCCATGGTTGTCCAATGACCCAAATTAGTCCTTAAATGCATGAATAGATATGAAACTTAGAATAGGTACATTAGGACTGTAGATGGCAATGTTTTGTTGCATATCAAAAAATAAAACCTAATGTCTATAATGAGAATTCCTCCCAAGGAACCATAGTCTGACCTCAATATTTATTCTTCCTATAGTTATTTTTCATTAAAGAAAGTAATTTATAAGAGCGTGATTGCTAGGAATTGGATTTTGAAATTCCAAAAAAGAGGTTCAAGACTGCCCAAACCATTAACAAGAAATCATATGATTCCAGAAGTACAAGACATTATAGTAGTACTACACAGACTAAAAGGCAATGCCCATGCATATTATTTGGAAGATTAGATCTACTTCTTCATATAGGTGATCCTCCAAGGAGAATAGTGTTTGGATTGGGAAGAAAATATAGCTAAAAGTTTACATCAGGGTTTAAGTAATTGTTTGGTAAATAAAGAGTTTTAAATGTCTTAATACCTCTTCTACTACTTGGCATCTACAAGACTATGGGTAGGATTACCACATACGCCCTTGGCTAAAGACAATAAAATTTATGAATATTACTCATAGTTACAAATGCATAATTTCTATGAGGATTAAAAGAGAGTCAATGATGTTTTTACTAGGAGGGTGACTTTTGAATTGTCAAACAACATCAATAAAAGGTTATCTGATGAAGCTATGTAATTAATCAACATTTATGGTAGTTTCTTCACTCAGTTTTCCAAGTTCACTTATATCAAACTTGGGGGTTTTGACGGTGAACCTTTATGGTTACCTAGATATGTTTTTGATCAATTTGTGTTAGTAAAAGTCTATAGACAATTAACACATGTAGATAAGAAATTTCCAATGAAAAATAAATAGGGTATATCCTTTCCTATTGAACTTGGATGTTATTCATGCAAATCAACATATGATACTTTGAATATAGAATTAGATCTTAAGAAATTCAATTTTTAATACTTCAAAGCTAGATCACAATTTGATAGAAAAGGTTTTGCCAAATATAACTTGGATCTTTGAATAGGATTGTCACATATTCCTTAATTAGAGGATTATTAGGAGGATTGTTCAGATGAATATGAATTTAGAAGAAGATTATGGTCTAGGTTCTCCTTAGGGCAAATTATTACTCTCAATTTAAATATGGACATCTATAGAATTTCTAACAATGATGAATAGGTGACTGATCTGCAATTTGAAAAGATATAACAATCACCTATTCCAAAAATTGATTGGGAGAAGAAGGAAGAAGATAGAATTGGGGTTAAGACGCTACCAGTGATAAGAAGGATTGAGAAATGATTGAAAGAGAAAAAATTAGGGGGAGATCAAAACATATCTTCCCAATAATGTACATCAATAATTGAATCCCCATTTCCAATAAGGTCCTCTAATCTACTTATTGCTATTTGTGATGTAGGTACTTTTAGAGCAAAAACTAGAAGGGATCCTATCATCAAATAATCTAAAAAGGACCTTGTAACTACTTTGCCTCATTGTGCCACTAGATCAAGGACCCAAATCAAGAGAAGGAGTTAGATTTATGAAAATGTAATTGTGGATTTGAATTTTGAAGAAGATTTAGGAGAAGCCAAAGGTGATAAAGAATCTAGTTCACTAGTGATGGAAAATGTTACTTTAGATCATTAAATAGTGAGTCCTTCTGATTCTACCAAATTAATGATTATTTCAAATGTACCTTTTGATCAACTAAATCCCAACAAAAATGCCTCGGCCTCTACACCCAAGTGGCTAGAAAGCTCAATTAGCAACAAAAGGAAAGTATTTCTATTTTCTTTGACCTTAGAGGATATGGTGAGTAAATGTTTAGGGAAAGCTCCTAAATTTGAAAAGCTAAAAATAACATCTAGGGTAGATGTCAACCCTAATACAAGGAATTGGAATGTAGAAATAGCCAGGTCAATAACTAATGTAGAAGTTGAAGATCCTACAGTTCAATATTTTATAATTGAAAAGGTGGATCTTGGGATTGCATCACGTGCCACAGATGTGCATCACCTTGAAGCATCCACCAAAAGGGTAGTTAGCAAAACTTGGAAGGACAAAAAAGATAAAAGAAAATTAAAATAGACTATGTAGTCAATGGAAGAGTACATTAATGCCATTCATAGTCCTGATCCACAACTGATCACCCAACTACCCCTATCTTTTGACCCAAAATCACCTGTCAATAAAAGGATGATGGACCAAATATACAGAGGCAAAATGGTTACTAGGGTATTTGATAATTGGTTGGATAGCATCATTCAAAAAAGTATGTAATTTATCCATAAATTGAAGAATGCTAATGAGTTAACCATAATTATTGTTGAATATTTACATACTCAAAATGCTTTGTGGTTAAAATATGAAGGAAAATGGATGAGCATGATGAACTAGATTGATGAAGTTTAAAAGTATGGAATAACAAAGTTTTTGTCAAAGAAGAACTTGACAAGTCTGGATGAAGATGTATTATATGTAAGTAATAAAAATATTGAATGGATAAATTTAGTATCATGACAAGGATGAATGGAAATAATAAAAATGATCAAGGAAATTACTGAATTCATTTAGTCATTACAACATGATCTACAAATTATTGATATCAAATACATAAAATAGTATGGAAAAATAGAAAAAGATATCAATAATGTGATTCAATCCTTTAGGTAAAATATAAACATCATTAAATAAAGTGATAGGTTATTGACTGAAGATTTTTATCAGATTTCAAAGGTAGATTGACTTCTTTGTCACTACATTGACACTCTCCTAGAACACACAAAAAAGATGGGGAAAATTTGGAGGGAAGAAAACATCTATAAAGCAAGGATAAAACATGTTAGCATTCATAATCTTACAAAAATTCAAGAGTTCGTTACACCATTTCAGGAATGCAAAGCTCAATGTGTCTCCCCAACCGAACAAAGCAAATTTGGAGATCCTAGTCTGTCACTTTAGCAATGGTTTTACTTACATAGTCTCTTCTATTTAGTTATTTAGTTTTTTTTATATTAAAAACATGATCTTTAAGTAAATTTGTGAAAAAACTAAATCCCATATGGTTCAGATTTACTTTAACTCTGGTTTAGTTTGATAGATGGAATCGTTATGGCAACTATATATATATATATATATATATATATATAGATTAAAAGAGCAAGGATAAAAATAGAGAAGATAGAAAATAAAATTCACCCTTTTGATATATAGGAAATTCTCTTCTGACAGTCACCTACAGGAATGGAAAGCTCAATGTGTCTATCCAACCGAACAAACCAAATCTGGAGATCCTAGTCCGTTACTTAAGCAATGTTTTTACATACATAGTCTCTTCTATTTAGTTATTTAGTTGCTTTTATATTAAAAACTTTATCTTTAAGTAAATTTGTGAAAAAACTAAATCCCATATGGGTCAAATTTACTTTAACTGTAGCTTAGTTTGATAGATGGAATAGTTATGGCAACTATATATATATATGAAGAGCAAGGATGACAATAGAGAAGATAGAAAAGAAAATTCACCCTTTTGATAAATAGGCAATTCTCTTTTGACAGTCTCTAGAAACTAGGATCAAGCTATGAGTAGATTGTATAATTATTCCCATGTTAACAAAGCCTCCCTATGGATTTCCAACTAGTCTTTAGCAATCCCATTCATCACATATTCAAGAGCACTGACCGTTTTGGTCTCATCTTGTACATGTTGTTGACATTATATGATGAATTCATGAACTCCCTCCATGGAAAAAAATTGGGGTATTGATCAATCAGTTGTAAAGACCATGTATAACAATCAAAGCTCATGATATCCTTTCACCCAATTAAGTACATGGGTGTTTGACTCTCCAATAATTAAATAATTTCTATCCCATAGAATAAAACCCTATATATTTAGTTCTATGCAATCCTGCTCAGTATAACCTATTTGATATATAAAATTTATATCAGATTGTGTTATAGATTTTACCATCATTGATCACACATCCTCCTCATCCTTCTAAGGGATATCTAGGGTATTCATCCCCATATTGTCTAAGATTCATTTGGTGCTAAGAATCTAAGTCTATGAAATAGTATTATTATAGAGAAACTATACTTAATTGCTTGTATGGCCTTCTACTTGTCTTCGACTATGACCTTCATGTATCTGGAATTGGTACTAGCATAAGTTGATTCTATCTCTTATCAAATGATATAATTCTTGGACTCAATATTATTTAGATTAATGATAATGATCTTGTCATCTTAATGAGACTCTAATTTTTTCATGATTGTATTAATAGTCATACACCCATCATAGGCCTACTTTTTCCTTATCAAATTAGGGTAGTGAGTCTCAATTATCTTCATATCAATCACTTCAAAATCACCTTATAGGTTTATTTCTATGAATTTTATTTCAATATCCTCTAGGTGACCAATAGGTTTGACCCTTCTATAGTCTACAAGGTTAAGTGTGATAGGACTATAACTAAATGCAGGCCTTCTCAAGTCTTCCCTAGTAAATCTAGGGATCATATTTACATTTTTTTCAAACTCTAATATAGTATTCACTATGTCATATCTAGCTAATTCTATGTCCATCCTTTCATCAATGTCTCAAGGTTTCTTGGTATTTACAAACTAGACCAACTTATCCATCCTCTACAAGCCTTTCTATACATATTTCAGTAGGTTAAGGAGAATGTTTGTTATTTTATAGGAGATATACTTATTATGTAGCATACTAAGGAGTTTCATCAAATATGTCAATGTAGTGATAACCTTATCCTAACTTATTATAGTTATTATCTGCCCATATATTTTTACATCAAGAGAGACATCATCCCCTTAATTCATCCCTTGCTAGTTAATTATCTTTGAAATCTATGTAACTTCCTAAATCAAGCCCTTTTTAGTAGTAATTTTAGGATATTTATCTAACTATGCCTTTTTAATACCCAAGTCTTTAGTTATTTCCAATGGAGGTAATTCTTATTCTACATGCTTTGTCTAGTTATTTCCTATAATATGACATCTTACCTTAGCTATGCACGAATCATATTAACATTTCTAATAGGTCTCTCCATCTATCATCTTTATAATAATATATAATATTCTATATGTGGTACTATGTCACCCTAAATCATGTACAGTAAGGTTACCTTTGAGGATTTATGGGATAATTTATCCACACATGGTTGAGTTATCTATAGAGATAACAAAGAATGAGTGGTCTAGGTCCATTATTGCCTTGGACTCCCTACACACCACTTTGGTATCCCCTTATATATCCTCCTCTATTACCCTAAAATCCCCATCCACCTTGGTGTTGTTTTTTCTTAAAATTGTTGGGAGAAGAAACTAGATAAGTAAACTTGTGTAGGATATTCATTGGATATTCATGTGTTATGTATTCAATTATTAGTTATATGTATTTTGTCCTATCCTCCATGAATTTTAAAAGGATAGAAGATGAATATTCTCCTCTTTTAGTGATAAATTAAAAGAATAATGTGAATAGTTATGGATTGTAAATGACTATATATATGTATGCTTATATGAGAAAGAGAATAAACCTTTGGTGAGATCAATATAAACTATTTGGGTATGTTTACCTATTATATTTATTATTTTTTTCCTTTCATGTACAACCATATTTAATTTATGGTTTAATCCTATCTATGTTATTATGTATGATCTATGAATGATTAATAAAGTGTTGGCTAATCCTAATTCTAATAAAATGCACAATAATACCTTTCTATTATTTTTCTTTCTTCCTTGTTAAATATGAATTGACTATCATATATACTTTAATATGAATTAGCTATCCTCATCCTTAACATGTTATTTTATATTAGGAACCTCTGCTAACAATGGTTTGGTGAGTGTGGAAACACTCCTTCTAGAAGAAACTATGCTAAGATGGTTATCGGGGCAATGAGACATTGAAACATGGTTAGACCAAAAAGTATGGAAATTGCTAGAAGAAGAATCTAAAAGGACTAGTCTTACCACAAGTGATATTATTAAAGAGCACATCTATGTATAAATATATGAAATTTTCTAGTTCAAAATACTTTAAATACTAACTAAATGGATGACAAGAATGTAATACTATTTCGTCAATGCTAGAATGAAATAAATAATTAGCTGGACTAAAGAGAAGATAGACACGCTGCTAAAACTAGAAACTAACTGGATGATGGAAAAAAACTAATGGGTTGCTACCACCATAGATAGATATATTTTTGAATTTTTAGTATAAGGTTATATAGAATTCTATGTTGTGCATGACTTTTTTGTTTGAGGAATTAGATGCAAATTTTTGTAGTAACTACCTATCATGATAAAGATGTTGGTTGTGGATACGGCCATGGTGCATACTCCAACCAATATAGAGTGGTCACTTCAAGCATATATGGTTATGTGTGACATCATGATGAATTATGGATAGATGAGTAGGTAAGGATTAAACTTGAATCTAGAATGGATACATGAGGGAAGAAGTGTGAGAAGAAAATTTTGGATTCAGAGTAGGAAGTATGATAATAAAATAAATATAATAAATAGAAGAATACTGGGGTAGCTACGAGTAAAGGTAAAATTAGTAGTAGATTAGATGATGAATGAGTGAAAATATTTGATGACTGTGAGGAAAAATAAATATCAAAGAAAGAGGATTATGAATGATGATAGATAGAGAGATAAGATGAAGAATGAGATGAAGATGAGATGTGTAAAGAGGAAGGAGAGAATATTTTAGAAGTAGAATAGATATATGATATATGTAGTGTGTAGCTATAAGAAAGGGTATTATTAGAAAAAAAATAATTACATAAATAAATAGAACATAGTAATAGGTTAAATGCAACTTCAAGCATAGGAGTTGTAGGAAAAAACCATTCACTAGAAGAGCAAACTTCCCCATAGCCCAATCTTTTCTATTCTAGTAAAAGTTTTCAGCTAGGTAGATAGGAAGGTGATAGTTGAGAAGGACCATTTTTATAATATATGACCCATTAGGGTATGTAAATTCAAATAAGATTAATTATAAAGACTATGAATGTCATATAACTAGTTAAAACTAAACAATAAAAAGAAGGAAGTATAGAAAAAGAAAGTATGCATGATAATTCTCCTAGTACACAGAGTATACATAGGTAGGATCAATCAGAATGTAGCTTCTTCTAATAATACCTACATAATAGAATCCATCCATACCAATAAACATGATGACTCATGTAAGAGGATTCATAAATTTAGCCAACTATGATGAGTCCATAGAGTTTAAATAGTAATTCCTAACTTACAAAATGAGATGATAATATAAGGAAATCACTAATGAAGCTATTCAAAAGTGTGAATTATTAGGTGCACTAGCTAGTATAACATTAGATTTCATATACTAAAGATACCTTTAACAATAAAGTATAAATTATATTGAGGACTGACTCATCATAATGCTCAAGATCAAGAAATGCACCAACCAAACTATACAAGACCTGAAGGAGATACAACAAAAGTCTAGAGAATCAATCTATGATTATGACCATAGATTCTCTAATGTGATAGATAGGGTATAATTTTCTCTAATAGATAAAGACAAAGCTACATGTTTTATTGAAGGACTACACTCTAGGATCATGTTTACCACTACACAAACTCAGTACGCTATGAAAACATATGCCAAAGCTTTTATCCTACATGTAAAATAGATTAAATATTATGGATAAGCTTTTGTTTCCAATTCTAGGATTGAAAATACATTATAAGATTTAATGAAAATAATGAAACAATACAATGAGGTAGATAATCCTGAATTGAATCGATGGTGTATGGAGTATGGAAAATAAGGACATCATAGAAATGATTATCCTAAACTCAACATAGAATTTTGTTAACTTTGTCGAGTAGTAGGGCACACCAAAACACAATGCCACCTTTTGTATAAATATATCAAGAACCCATAGATTTTTTATTATAATTTATGCAAGTCATTGAACCATGATTATAATAAATGTCAAAATTTATAGGAGTTTAAAGGAGTCACCAAAAATGTATTCTCCATCACTACACAACAAATGTCTTTGATGCAACTGATGATCCCAAGCCCTGAGGTAGATAAAGGTTACGCAAACTAGATGGGTCTGCAATGGATTATAAGTTCACCATATTATTAGCCTCAAGGTTTGGTTGTATGGACCCCTCCTTCACCGAATTGGACACCTCCATCTCCATATTACTAGTATGCAGCTCCCTAGATCCCAACCATAACATAACAAAACAAACAAGTTGGACCCCCCACTTTCACAACAACAATTAATAATTGGAGATAAAAATTAGTAACACCAACATTGGAACACTATGAAACAACAAGGAGGATATATAGGTGGATACCAAATCAAATAGAGGAGGATCTCAAAGTGGATATAAAGGAAGATACTAGGGTGGTATAGGGAATAATTATCAATGACCTCCTATATAATGATATATGTGTGGGGAATATAATCATGTCTAATGAAATTTATTGATGAATCTTCTAAGCAAATCATATTATGCATACTAATTTTTTTTTATCAACATGTAATCCCATTTTGAATAAATAGTGAAAGTGCAAGCCCATTTGAAATGTGAATATGGTGAGTGTGTAACCTAAAGAAAATGCATTTTTGAATTCTATTACATGACAACAACATATAGAAAAAGGGTTACCCCACTTGAAATATCATAGGATTAAGGGATCCTAAAAGCTAAATAGGATAAGTACTAAGATACAACTATAGAAAAGGGCCTCATGTATGAAGCTACATAGATGTTGAAAAGAATTTAAAATCAAGACACCACCAAATGAAATGTTGATATAATAGATGCAAAATTGTATGGCTAGATCATATGCACCATGCATTAGGATGGTGTTGTCACTATGGTCACATATATTCTAAAACTTTTAAGTATACTATGTAATGAAAACATCTCATAGAAAATCACAAACCTGCTACATAATCTACTAGAGTGTGCACAACAAGGGCAATAAGAGATGGATAAGTTGGTCTAGTACATCAAAACAAATAAATCCTAGTATGTTGATGCTTACATCAAAATTGAGGTTACTAGTTATGAGATCCTGAATGCTATCTTTTATTTCAATAGAAAAGTTAATATGATTCCTAAGTTTACTTGGGAAGTTATTAGATGACCAATTTTGAGTTATAGCTAATAACTTTGAGCCTAGTTAATTATGGAAAGGTTAAGGCTATTGGTAGATTAGAGGATGTGGATATAAAATTTATGAAATTGACTCTACGAGGTGACTTTGAATTCATTAACATGAAAACCATAATAACACATTACCCTATGATCATAGGTAATAAATGGGCATATGATGGTTAAATGACTATCAACATGGTATATAACCAATTAGAGGTGTACCAAGGTGATAAAGTGGTTGCCATTATTCTTAACAAACGTCAGATTCTTACATAATTTTATTTAAACTAGACTCCCCATATGTTATGCAAGAAACCAATTGGATGAAGGTGAACTCTGAGGATAATCTAAAATCTCTGTGTGAAGTTAACTGCAATTATTTATACCACCATACCAAAACCTCAAG
>JARHVA010007050.1:600000-769656 GCA_037957365.1 Torreya grandis
TAATTATGGTTGTGTCACCTAAATATCTATATGTGTATCCAAGCTTGGTAATAAATTGTATTGTACTCACATTGATGTTTGAACCATTATCCTCCATAATTCTATTTGGTAAACTTGAATATGAATCAATGAAAGTTTGAATAAATAATGGATAATTGATGTAATCCTATTTTGGAAATTTGTGGTCATAAAACATAATTATATGAGGCTTTTTATGTGTATCATTGACCATGCCTATGAATCCATGAATAATGCAACCATTATAAACTTGTGGGATTGATTTTGAGTTATGATATGAACATCATCTTCATTTTTGGATTGAGTAGCATGATTTCACAAAGGGTTGGTAAATATTTTCAAATGCATATTGGGTTGGGAAATTGATTCATTTAAATTATTTTTGTAACCTACTTCTTGAATTTGGTTTTTTTATCAAGTCTTGGATATTATGCTTCAGAGTTATGTAAATGTTTGTTATGATGGCCAAAGATTATATGATAATAATAGTATGCATTAACATCATGGTTTTTATGCAAGGGCCTTGATGAGTCCAATTCTTATTGAGGAGGTAAAGATATCATGTTGCATTTAAGCATAGTTTGAGGATTTCCATTTAACCATGTAAATTGTCTTCACTCTCATTATTGGGAAATAACTATCTTGTATAATGTTTTATCTACCTCATTGATGACAATCATGACCTCATTCTTAGTTTGGAAAGTACTATCATTAACCTTAGCTTTGAATGTTAATTTACCATGATATTTAAATCTACTATAGGTAGGGTCACTAGTCCCATATATAATCATGTTTTCCTATAAAATCTTAAATTTCTAGTTTCTATACACATGACAAAGTTCATCAAAATATTGCTAAACTTTGAAGACCACTTTTTATTTAATGGGTTGGAGTAAATTATGAGAGAATTTACTGACATTTCATTATCAATTAATTAGTGATTCATCTTGGTAAGCATGGTTTTTAATTTAAGATCATACTCACTAACATTATCATTAGGTTCTTGTTAAAGTTTGGAAATCTGTGAAAAAGTGACCTTCATGTTAATGTTGATATACAAGTGAGTTAAAAAGTTATTAGCCAAAAAATTGAAAGAGAGTATAGATGGTAAAGCATAAAAAAATTTAAAAAATGTAGTCTTTAAGGCTTATATGAATTATCTTTTTCCATAGTTAATCATTATGCACAAATTTGAGACATGAAGTATATAAAGACTTGATATGGTAAGAAGGATCATCTTTACAATTGAATAATTCAAACTTAGGAGCTACAAATCCATTAGGCAAAAGATAGACAAGGTTCTCAAGAGTTAAATGATTAAGTAGTATATCATCTAAATTGACCTTATGAATTAGTTTTTGAGACCATTGGAAAAGTAATTGAATTTGTTGTTGTATTGCTTGCATGGTTTGTATAGATTTTCAAAGAAGTGTAGCTTCAGTAGTTAGAACTGAAGGACTAGTATCACAAGTAGGTATATAGACATTAGGAACTTGAAAAACACTATGGATGAAGAAGGAAGGTTAAAAAATATTTTGTGATGGTTGAGGAGCTTGAGAAGAAATAAAATAATCATTAAGACTAATCTAATAAGGCAAAGACATAGTAATCTGAGTGGAATAAATAAGAAGACAAATAATAGTATAATCAATTTGAAACATAAATACATTACTCGATATGAGAAAGGAACTCGTAGAAGGTGGAATATCATTAAAAGTAATCAATGATCCATGATTGGTTGTAAAATTTATTTCTTAACCATAGTCTCTTTTATTAGGGTTTTCATTTGCACATCACTCAACACATATAACAATACATCTATTTCATTAGGATATTTTGAAAAAACTTGTTGAAACAAAGCTATAACATGATCTTCAATAGCATTATCATCTAAATCATTTTTATTTTAATTATTCATATAATTTGCATTTGTATAATTTTCATTTTATCCATTTTTCTCAATAGAAGAATAATTAACCTTATTAAGAATTTCCATTTTATTTTTCAAGGGAACATAAGTACTAATCAAGGGAATCTCTAACAAATCAACCAGTTTGGAATTCAATATATCACTTTACATAATGGGGGACATATATATAATTTCCTTAAGTGAGATAAGATATTAACATATATAACCTATGGACAAGGTTTTAAAAAAAATCACAATGAGCTATGGCTAATGATGGAAATTTTAATAAGCTCAACCTTAGGCAAATCAAATTTGTAATAACAAAGGATAACCATAGAAAGGAATGAAGCATACAAATAAAATTGGGTTTATGGAAACCCTACATAAAATTGGATCCAATATGTAATATAAATATAAATATAACCCTAAAGAGAACAAGGAGCAAGGTTGAGTGCAAGAAAACATAGGTTCATCAAATTATTTTGATGAAAATTGGTTTAGGTCAAGTGAAAATACACTAATCATCAAAATGATGCATAAAATAAATCTGGTCCAAATACAAAAATATAACAATAGGAATAGAGCTGAAATGTGAAAATATTATGGTTTAATATGATTAAAATTTGACAAAGAGAGTTCTTAGAGAAATAATTAAATTTTGACTTACCCCTGAAATGTCAGAGTTTGAAAATTGGTCTAGAAGTAATCTCAGAGCAAACCCAGAATCATTTCTAATCATAAAAGTTTCATAAAACTAACAAATTTGAATTGGTCAAATGTCAAATTTTATTAAAATTTTATGAACACATTTGTCTATTTATGATGATAAAAAACCTCTCAGAATGTTGAACTGAGTTTCACTAGATCTTTTAGAATTGCTTATCCTTCCTCCAAATCCTATTCCACTCCAAGAGACCTTGCAAAAGCATAAAAATGGGTGTAATTATTAGGGTCCTTCCTCAGTCAAACCCTTTTCTACAACAAATTAAAAATCAACACTCATGTAATCCATTAATAAATCCAATGTAACATGAATATCTCAACCCTTATCTCTATATATGATATGTAAGCAACTAGTAGATTTTGTATGTTCTTTCACTAATCCTTTAGCTTTTAGTACAAGGGGTGCATACACTTCAATATATAGTAATAGTGATACAATTTAGAGCATATTCATAAATATAAATTCCAATCCTTGGTCTTGTCCCTTAAAGTCATTAATATGCTTGTTTATATGTAGACTTCTTGAATTCAAATTAAGAACTTAATGGCATGCAATTCAATAACAAAAACTATAAGAATGCTAACAGCAAAGGCATAAAAACCAAAAAAATGGGAGCATGGTTCAAGGGACCTATAAAAACATGTGACTAGGATTTGAGGCTTGATCCTTGTCATAACCAAGATTTTTGGGTTGATCCAAGCAATGACCAAGATCATTAGGTCAATCATGGTAAACTGACCATGAAACCTTTAAATAATTTTTTTGATGCTCTTGGAGCATTGAGGTTCATACCAAGGCAAAAGAATTATCAATTATAGTTTTTCATACATTCTAAATTAAATGGTGGTATTATCACTGACCCAAAGTGAGAAAAAAATAAATTTGTAATGAAAACATAAAGCAAGGGAAGGTAACATGGGCCCAACACAAGGGAAAGCATTCCAATAAGGGTCTGATCCAAACCAATTATCCCTATGCACAAAAACACACTAATACCATAGAAACTAAATAGTATTGTACCAAAATTATGTGTCTACAATTATAGAGATAAAAGGTAAGAATGAAGTACATTTTCTTCTCACTTTCACATTATATAGTGGGGCAAAAACCCTAAAATTTTCTTTTCATTTAATTTTTCTAAGGCTACTATTCATGTTCAATTAATTCAAATACAATTGCTATGACATATTATTATATGATGCCACATGGTGATATTTGAGGCATTACTTTAATTTATGTATGACAGCATGAATTATGATGTATTTAATTCTCTACTTCTTATAATGCTTATTGATGATAATTAAATGATATCATTTCATGAAAAGTGCCACATGGATGATGATGATATTTGTAATATATGATGATATCATTTTCATGATATTTCTATGTAGGGGAAATATTTTCTCTTCTTGAAATACATGTTGTTTCTCTATGATCATAGCACTCCACCCATATTTTCCCACATTTATTTTTATCACTATTCTTATGATTTTCATGTCTCAATGTACACATGTTATTCATAATGATATGGGATTGAGGGCCTATTGCCTCACAACTACAAGGTCTCAACTTCAATTCCTGAGACTCAATGACCCACTAGTAAAAATTCATTTTTGGATGTGGAGACTCATTGTAGACAACACATAGGATTCTAAATCTACTCCATCTCTTTATCTCATTAAAAAATATGGCAGACCCATGAAATTTGCATTGTATATAGGGATAAAAGAAGTATATTGTTAGTAATTAATTTCACATTTAGCATTAATTATTTTCACTCACATGTGTTTAGAAGTAAATGTAAGTGTGGTTTTTTAGGTTATAGTACCTACCATAGTAGCATTCAAAATCATAAATTTGTATTATTATATACATGTCCTTTTTATATATTCTAATTTGAATTTGTGTTCATCTCACCTATTTTGTGGCTAAGAATACACCTCAAAGTGGGGGGAAATGTAGACACAGGTAAAAATTCTACCTCGTATTTATTTACTTTTATTATATTTATTTTTGGTGCATTTATCTATGTATGGGTGATTGATCCAAATTAGGCAGATCATTAAAGCATTATGACACCTTTTGAAACTTGAATCCCTCTTTTATGCATTCATGTGTAACCTCCATGATAGTAATTTTACTCTCCATGGACCTTATGTTATGATTATCCATATGGTCTTAGCCATGTTGTTTGTACTCACCTTTGAATTGGATGGGTCCATTTATGCCTTTCTACCTCTCTCATTTCTAGCCATGGAAGCTAGCATGCACGTGAATGTTTCCAAAGTTTGAATTCAATTTATTTATAATTATATAAGTGATTAGGTTCATCTTATCATCAAGAATTCCCAAATACAATCCAATCCTTAATAAGCATTATTGTTATAGCATTTTATTGGAGCTACTTTTTTTATGAGATTTATGTTTATCGATGTCTTTGTTATCTTTGAGGAATCTGAAAAATAAGAAGGGCTAGATAGCACATGCTAGCAACTAATCCTAACACACAAACCCAAAAACCAAACCCTTATCCTTTAAAATTTACATATTTAAATAGGTCATGAGTTTAAGAACATAAAATTAGGGAAAGAAATGAAAGAACAAAAACAAGTGAATAATTACAAGTTTATTTTATATGTCACAGTCACTGACCAAGATTATCTATACAATCCTAAAAGCTGAACAAAATCATGCATGTTCTTAACATTGTTCTTTGTTTATATTCAAATTTGGTGACAATATGACCACCATCAAATTTATTTAGATTCATTTATAATTTCATAAATCTATGAACATGTTCAAACTGCTATTATAAGTTTAGAAATTACTCAAAATCCCCTATGGCTCATATCTTAAAATTTGAACCCTTTATCACCAAGTACATATTTAATATATAAATTAATAATGCAATATTTATCACATGTTTTATTATGTTTAATTTGAGGCAGATGATTTATATGCATAAAATTATAAAGGTATTTTATAACACTAGTTTATATATTTTAGTTAAAATTCTTATTAATTATACTTAGAATAAATTAATTAAACTAAAAATAATTAATATTTCACATATAATATTAGGATGACATATTATAAAATAATTATTCGTATAAAAAAACATATTTATAATTTCATCTTTGTTTTCATTTCTATGATGGATCATGGAATATGCTTTGAAATATTGGTACACATTTCTTTTTACAAGAATTTATCGAGAAACATTTAATGGTATATTATAGGTTTCCAATTTTTTTTTGATGAAATATATCTATATATTAAATTATATATATAATATATTAATAATTCACAAAAAAAATAGGTGGCATGGAAGCACGCCTCAAAGTCAGACTAGGCCAAGCCTAGGAACATGAAACAATAGAAGTAAAAAACAACACTAGGCCCCACCTAGGAACAAGTCATCATAACATCATAAAATAGAACATTAAGCTATCATATCAAGGCTAAATGGTGGAGGATCCATATCATTTGGACCCCCATCCCAAGCTTGGCAAGTCATTTTCATCTAGAATAGGCTCCCAACCAAAAACCTTAGTGTCCTTGTCATCTTCTTCTAGCTGAGTAGGATAAATGGCCAGAGAGTGTCTGTAAACCTTATCCATCATGTCTATCTAACCTTCAGATGGATCCCCCCAAGCATTTGAATGTAGAGGATAAGGATGAGGAGCACCCCAATCATCCTACCGCATAGGGGAAGGAGGTGGGGTTTGCCACCCTCACTTCTATCCAGGAGGGGATATATGCTGATACAGTTTGCCACTGTGAGAGTGGTGTTGAGACTGGCTACATTAGTGCCCACCTCGAGGTAGACTAGAAATTATTCCATTAATTCTATTATCCCTGGAGTGAGAAGGAGAAATCCATGCCATAACACAAGGATCATCTCCCCAAAGAGTGAGAAGGTCCTAGAGATGTCCATGCTCAATGGAAACCTTATTTTCCTATACTTGAATCTACAAAAGAACATTAGAAATAATAGAGGATTTGTTGAGAGCAAAAAAATTAAAATCTAAAGAAACATTTCTAAACACTGCATTATTTCTTTCTTTCCATAACCAAAATAGAATCTCCACTCTGAAAGTATGCCAGACTTAGGTGTATTTAAAAGGTAAGGCAAGTTTATATCCAAGAAGGATATGCTACCACTAAAAAATATCAGGCTAAAAAGGCTTGAAAAGGTCATGAATCCATGTCTAGACCCTTTAAGCTTTGGAGCAGTACCAAAAAAGATGAGGGAACCTTTTCAGATGGCCATAGAAAGGGCATTTGGGAAAGAAAATTCCTAAATGCACAAGCTGTCTACCTATAGGTATGCCCTGATACAAAATACACCAAGTGAAGTGAGCTAGCTTAGGCTCTAATAAATCATCCCAGACAATATGAAAATGGAAGTACCAAGTGCAAATTGAAGAATGCAGACCCTAGTGAGAGTTGATCTTGTCTGCTATAGGCATTTGGGGAGTAAGCCACCCATAGCCAAGTTGAGGGGTGTAATTATGAAACAAAGTTTCAACATACCACTTCCATTCCTTCCACCAAGGATGAGTAGAATTAATAGAGATATTAAATGTGGAACAATGTTAAGGATTTATTCATAAGATTTTCTATCAGCATTGGCTAACCAGAATTTGGTTTTCACCTCTTCCAAGGATAACCAAGAGCAAGATTTATTACAAAATATATCTTGGATAGTATGAATGCCTCTAAAAAACAAATTGAGAGTATTGATATAAATAACCTTGGTTAGAGGGACTTCATTTAAATTGATAATATGTGACCACCATAATGAGTGTGAGTTAATAGAAAAAACCATCTTAGAACCCTGAGTCATTCTATAAAAGCCATGGTTTGATCTTTTCCCATGCTTTCCAGATACTTTTTGTCACAAAGGACCTTATAATTTGAATAGGGGTTTTGATGATGATTAGATTGGAGAAGCCAAGCCCTTTCTAGGATTTTTTTGCCTTTAGGAAGGCCTGAAGAGATGTAGTGTCAAAACAACACCTTCCAAGCTTCTTTATCATCAATGGCCCGCACAATCCATTTAGAACATAAGGCAAATCCTTGATGATACATGTCAATTATCCTCCCACCTCTGACATCCCATGTTAGGAAACAATATTCCCAAGTAACCCTATGGAAGACATGGCCATGTGAAGAATTGGCCCAAAGAAAGTCCTTGAGAATTTTTTCAAGTTTTTGATAAGAATTCTTAGAAGGCACCCAACATGAAGAGTAGTAAACATGGGTGGTTTTGAACACTTTCAAGTAGATTTTAAATATTCTTGCTAATGATAAGGGCTTATTCACTCAGTATTCAAA
This sequence comes from Torreya grandis, assembly GCA_037957365.1. NCBI lineage: Eukaryota > Viridiplantae > Streptophyta > Pinopsida > Cupressales > Taxaceae > Torreya > Torreya grandis. The sequence goes on from JARHVA010007050.1 coordinate 607,992, forward strand.
TTTCTTTGCTACTCTATCAATAACATATTGACACAACATGGGCAGAGAGGCATAAAAATCAAAAGGGATGCCAAGAAACTTGAAGATTTCATCATGTTGGATCGAGGCCCACCTATACCTGTTATCCCACACCAGTGTGGGGAGGTATGACTACCTATAGAAATGAGTTTTTTTTCATTAGATGCTTGAGCCTAAGGTACGGTAGAAGGTGTTGAGACACTGTAAGGTGTTGTCCACATTTTCCTCTTCTTCAATAATAGTAAATAAAGAATCATTATCAAAGTGGCCATTCTATAATTACATATCTTCCTAAGGGTTTTCTTTATTTGGAGGGAGATAGACTCCTTTAACAAGGCCCTTAGATTAGGTAATTCTAATAAGATATCCAAAACCCTCACTTACAAGCACATACAAGGAAAGTGTCAATAGGCATCCTTAGTGAATAGATAAAAACAAACCAAATTGTTTAAAGGTGACTCCATTAATAGAGAGGATGACCGAGGTTTCTGAAAAAACATCTAGATGTTTTGAATAAAATTGGTCCCAAATCCCACATCTTCCTAAGGGTTTTCTTTAATTGGAGGGAGATAGACTCCTTTAACAAGTCCCCTAGATTGGGTATTTCTAAGAAGATATCCAAAACCCTCAGCTATAAGGACATAAGGAAAGTGCCAATAGGCATCTTTAGTGAATAGATTGAAACAAACCAAATTGTTTAGAGGTTACTCCATTAATAGAAAGGATGATATAGGTGTCTAAAAAAAACATCTGGATGTTTTGAATGAAATTGGTCCCAAATCCCACATCTTCCTAAGGATCTTCTTTGTTTGGAGGGAGATAGACTCCTTTAATAAGGCCCCTAGATTGGGTATTTCTAAGAAGATATCCAAAACCCTCAGCTATAAGCACATATAAGGAAAGTGCTAATAGGCATCCTTAGTGAATAGATCAAAACAAACCAAATTGTTTAGAGGTGACTCCATTAGTAGAGAGGATGATTGAGGTGTCTGAAAAAAACATCTGGATGTTTTGAATGAAATTGGTCCCAAATCCTTGGGCTTTAAGCATGGCCAAGATGAAAGGCCACTCAATATGGTCATATGATTTTTCAAAGTCAATTTTTATGAACATATCTTTTTGCTTAAATCTCTTAACCCATTCCATTCCCTCCCAAACTATAATGATATTGTCTAATATATATCTACTTTTGATTAATCTTGTTTTCTCATGGTGAATTTTGTGCAACAACAGATTACACAACTGGAGTGTTAGAGCTTTAGCAATGTTTTTTTAAGAAACATTCAAGAGGGTGATCAGCTACCAATTATATATCAACTCAGGATCCCCTTGCTTATGTATGAATTTAATGTTTCCTTTATTTATATTCTTCCCTAGAGAATGTGTGCGAAAGGTCTCTTGATAAACATGGTAGAAGACATCACCCACAAGATCCTAGAGGGTTTTATAGAATTCATAAGGGAAACCATCAATGCCTGGAGCTTTTTCATTTATCATATGAGCCACTACCTCATGTAGATCAGCCATATTGAGGAGCCTATCATGAGCCACCTGTTGAGAAAGAGTGAGTTTGTAAGGCACCATTGCGAGACACTACTAAAGGGCTATGTCATGTTGTATAGAGGATACTTGAGCTTTGGACACTTGTTGATAATGGTGGACAAAGGCTTAAACAATTTATGTTGTCTCTGATCGTCTCCTTCCAATATTATAAATAGTCTAAACTCATTGCTTTGAGTTTTTATCTCAAAGCATTTAAAATAATTATTCGGAGGCTTTGTCCCCTATCTTGAGCTACTGGAGTCTAGCTTTGATTTGGGCTCCTCAAGAATTGTAATTATCTATAATCTAGAATTGTAATATCTCATGGAAGGGATCTTTTTCCAATGCTAAAGCCACACAACTAAGCTCTTAGGAAGTAGTAGAGTAAGAGTGTCATTAAATTTCAGCAAGTTGGTGGCCAAAGATTCTCAAAAAGTGAGAAGTCCTTCTAAAGGCATCATCCCACCAAAGAATCCAACTAGAATCTTAGGATGGATGGGGATCAAGATTCCAAACTCTAAGAATGTGCGCTATAATGGGCCCATGCTTGAGCAAGGAGGTATTAAGAAAGAATTTTGTTTTATGGACCTTGGGTTTCATGAATTGCCATGTCATTCAAAATTGAATGGGAGAGTGATTAGAAAGCCCAAAATCTATCAATGCCTACACCAAAGGAGAAAAACCATTATCAAAGTAAAAATATAGTTAAGTGGACATCATTGCTCTATCTAGGCACTTCAAAATCTAAGTGGGGCCATCCCTAAGATTGCTTCAAGTGTACCACACTCTGTCTATAGGTTGGTGGATTAAATTATGGTAATAAAGCCCCATTGAGTGCACATATAATACCATGCCTCCCTTTTTGCAACTACCCAAATGCATTATTAGGTGGCCCACTTTATCTTTAGGAGATGCCACCATATGAAAGTCACCACATATGACCCAATGAGCATCGAGTAGATCATCTATAATCCATCACCATAAATGAGTGTGCTCAATGGAATCATTTGAGACATAAATAGTAATAAATCCAAAGGAATGGCTTTCAATGTTGAAAATGGCCCAAACTAACTAGTTGGTGGGGTCCATGCTAGATTGCACTAAGTGCATCCACCACCTTGGAGAAATAAACATGATCATTACACCATGTCTTGCCTCATGATTACTATGCAAAATATTACTATCATGCCAAATAGAGTTACTAATCACCGTCAATAAAAAAAATTCCACCTTCACTTCTTGTAGACAAAGAATGTCCATCTTGGAAAACTTCCTTTTGAAATCACGCACAACAAACCTGTGCTTTGGGTCTGTAAGACCCCAAACATTCCATGAAAATAAATTCATATATGATGGGTGTCAAGAGACATATCCTCAAAGTCTAGACCTTAGAAGGCATCATAGCAATTTTGTAAAAAATTCCCACTATTGACATTTAAAAAATCATCTAATTTTGCTTGTTTCCTCATAACGTATTCAACCTAATACTCTCCTTCCTTTGACTCTTTGCACCTCCTCAGAGGGCTACGAGAGCGTTTAGGTGCATCTCATCAAGCAAGATGTGGTAGAGAGGTTGGTTATAAGTCTAAAAAACTAAAAGAATCGAGTAGAGAATCCTTGAGAACCTGAGATAAAACATTGGCTGTAATAGGGGTGTTGAAAATTCTATGTTTTTCTATTACTTTCGGGGCTTCAGCCTGAGAAGGATCTTTCTCAGTAGGAACCTAGTCCTATGGGCCATTATTTGTTTATGTCTTGACTCCTTTAGGATTTATTTCATTTGAGCTCATGGATTTAGTGTGGTTGTTCTTCATTCCTACTACCATAGTCTAACTGTCCTCAGCTAAAAATTTTCTAGCTTCTAAAGAGGGCTTAGGAGGAGAAGATGAGCAATTGGGTGCATTTTTATGGGGTAACTGAAGGGGATAGTCCTAAATTTTATGGTTGGTGGCTTGGTATAAAAAATAGGTGTTGGTTAAGTTGATGTACATGACTCGTTGAGGGTGTCTCACATCCCAAACTTGAATTTACACAAACTCTTTAAGGTCCCAAGAGAGGTCTACTTCTACATAAACTTGCTTTTATGGTTTAGTAGAGTAGAACCTACTTTGCTCATGGAAAATAAATTGACCTATGGAAGAAGCAATCTGGTGAATAAAATACGAACAAGGGAGGAGGAAACCTAGAAACTGTACCTAAATTAGAACCTTGAAAGCAGTGTGCTCAGAGACTACAAAGTCCTAGGTCCAAGGGGAGAGAACCATGAGTGAGTTCCTAACATACCATGTGGCTAACTTATGGATGATACATCCTACATGGGAAGGGTTGGCAAAATGGAATAGAAAAATACCCTTGGTCATATTTTGGATGCTTTGAAGCTTTATGCCATGAGCAACCTAATGGGTTTGAACCCAAAACTGAAGCATACTTTCAGAGGGAATTTGACCCACAAAATATCCTATCAAATGAAATAGTTCTAGCCATTGACAAGAAGAGTTAAATTTTGGAATGGGTAAAACAACATCAGGTTTTGAAGATTTATTTCATTGTAGACCTTTGGTACAAACTTCCTTGAATGCTTACAGGGGGCCATTGCTCGATGCTCAACTTTTCTTCTTCGTAGTTGAAACAGTCAAGAAAGAATGAGAAGTCATTAAATAAGTTGGCCTTATTTGAAAGTGAGAAACCCTAAAAGTTAATAAATATTTGTCCCACAAGTAACCTAACAAGAGTCACAGTATGCAGATAAGCTCATTTTACAACTAATTTTATTTAGCTACCTTTTCCAGGTTACCAAATTTTGAAAAAGTCTAAATATATATATGAATTTATTGTCATGTTTAAAAAAATTAAGAAGTGTTATGTAATATTAAAAATATATATATATTTCAAAATTCAAAAATATATATTTAAAAAATAAAAGAGTTAAATAGTGGATATTGTGCACTAATAAAATAATTTGAATTGTTGGTTATACTTGGAAGGTGTTTTTAATAATAACAGGCGTTATTATTTGACTTTAATATTTACCTTTATGTAATTTTATGTAATTGGTTTGTCTATGAGTGTTCATATCAGGTTTGTTGCCCACAAATATTATAATGAGATCATTATTTTTTAAATATTTTATTTGTGTTTTAAATCATTTTTCTTCCTTTAAAAAAATTATTGTCATTTTTAATTTATTGTAAAATATCAACCGATTCGAAGGGTTGAGTACAAGCTTCTCACCCATCTTGTTAAATTTGAATTTAGATTGTATATTAAAATTTATTAATTCTATTTTAATAATTTTGATTATTAAAAAAGAAAATATGGAAGTATGGTATAATTGATATTACATTCATTGAGTATTTAAAAATATAATTATGAAAAATTATCGTGTTACATTTGAAAACATAAATGTAATTAATATAATTTAATCTATAACGTAAAGAAAAGATAACACATAATTTTAAACTTTAAATTATATTTTATAATTTCATATGATATTGGTAACAATTATAATATGTACACAATAATTAATATTATGAATATTGGTAGAAATTAATAAAATATAATTGTGACCAATAAGTTTTACTCAAAAAAATTGCCTTCACTTTATTTAAACCAATGATAAATAAATAATTTTAGATTTTTATTTTGTTGAAATCATATATATATATCTTCAAACTTAAAAATTAATAACTTTTAGTAATTATAATACATTTTAATAATAAATATAAAAATATATTTTAAAAATTAATAATTATGAAAAAATAATATTCACTTTTAACTTGTAATGAATTTATTTCTCACATGACATCTTAGTGTCGATGTTATATAAAAAAATTTCTCTCTACCATGTTTTTAATGGTTTTGGTTTTACAAGGTTGTGTACCAATTTTTTAATAACTCTATACCTTCAACCTACATTTTTATAATTTGAAACAATAAGTATTGTTCTAATGTGTTAGGCCCATTAATTTGATACTTATATTGAGAATCTGAGTAAACTCAAGTCAATTAATTTGATACTTATATGCCTTATAATTTATTTTAAGATGTTAAGTAAATTAAACATCAATCATTTTACCCGTTTCATCTCAAATTACAATACAGACTATAAGTAATGGGAGTGATTGAATATTCCAAATCTAAATTATTAGAAAAAAACTAACCATAAGGATGTACCTAAGGAGGTCATTGAGATACATGTTTTACTTGAATCCTCTGCCTTATTGGTTAAAATTCATTAGGGGCAGAAGGTAAGGAAGAATGATTCCATGTGAGTGTTGGTAATGGTGTGTTGGATAAAAAATTGGAGCATATTTAAGAATAAAAGGAGGAGCATGTTGATAAGCCACCTTTCTCTTACCATGCACCCATAATCCCTTCATTGAGTGTTTTCATATGATTTATTTTTTGTGATGTTTTCATTTTAAGATCAAATTCTATTTTTCAACTCATAAACACATCTTTTTCTCACTTCTATATTACATTACAATAAATTATGTGTACTTGACAATGACAAACTTAACATGTATTTATTACATATAACTTGAGCATAAAAACAAAGTCTTAATTTTTCGTTCTCTTACACTTATATGTTATCTTATGAGTTCAACTCTTTCATTCTATTATTTTACACCTTCAAGAAATTTGCTATTTGTTCAAACTTGCTAAATAACTTGCACAAACATCTCTAAACTTTCAATTTAGTTCATTTATATACAGGTCCATTCTATCATATTTGATTGTCATATCCATTTGGTACTAACCCAATATGGTTAGAACCAACCATCTCATAGAAATGGCTCATTTTTAAAATCAAATCTCTCCTTAAGGTTGACCCATTTTCCTTGAGTTTGGTGGCATGATAAATTACCCAATCAAACTCATATATAAATAAATCAAGGTCAAAAGGGACATGGCACTTATCTGGAACACATCTATACACTTTTGCAAATTGAGTAAATCTTCCCTATTCTTACCAAATTGGAAACCTATATCTTGGATCAGTCATGAACCCATTCTTAACCACACTAAGGCCAAGCCAAACTAAACATTGTCAAGTATCAAAATCTAAATCATTAGTTGCATATATCTAATGAAGAAATGTGCAATGACACAATCACATTAGGTAGGATAAATATATGTGGCTTGATTTCCCTCATCAGAATAATGGATACGTAATCTATTGTCAATCATCACATGGATATGATTAAGATCAATTCAGCACATTACACCTTCTAGGTTTTACAAGTTTCTAGATCTTACAAGAATACCTAGGGTTTCAAGGTAAAAGAGATTGATTTCTGGAGTTGTTCACATCATTGGGGTTTAGGATCACAAACATAGAGCATATAAAGATAGGTGAAGATGATTAAATAGTCACACTCCTGAATTTACACATAGGTTAGTACCAACTAGCATGGGTCAATACTGATTGATGTTATTGACCCAATCCAATAAAACTCACCCTGCACAAATAGAGAATTAGTTCTACAACCAAACAAAATAAAAACCTTACATTGACTTTTATTTTTAGAATATAATCATAGTCACACAATCACCCAAAAAATCTAAGTACTCGTCTCTTTATTGTACCTATTATATTTAATGTATGCCACTTATCAAATCATTACAATTAGTTTCCATATTTTACATTCAAATGTATGTTTGAATGCCCTATCTTAATATCTAGATTAAATTTCAAGTCTCTACTTGTTAGGGTTGTAAAACCAAATTAGAGTAAAACACATTGGTGAAGCCATACACATCGAACCATCCTTCCAAGGTTTCAATTTTTTTGTCCTAAGGTTTCAAAAATTTGTTTCTCATTTCTATACATTAAAAAAATTAGATTTTTCATCTTAGGGTTTCATGTTCTAAATTTTTATTTCCATACATGAATAATATCTTCACTTTCAACCCTAGATCCTCATTAGGGTTTCATTTTTAGATTTGATTTTGTATTATTCCCCAATAATACACATTAATCATGACCATATTTAATGAACATTATTAGTTAGCACAAGTCAAAAAGGTGTTATTTTCATATTGTTTTACATGGATAATGAATCTTATTTGGATCAATTATGTAATTAAATAGGTTAACAAGATCAAAACTAAATACACTAATAAGACTAAAATTACCAATGAACAATCTCAAACCTTTTTCCAATATTATTGTTGTAACTTCCAATTTGAGATGCCTATTTTTACCAATAGATTCCAAATAGAATGCATGACTAATTTTTTTCCTCCTCCCCCAAGACCTCAAGGTTGTACTAGTTACCATCCACTCCCATTATTCACTCATGGCTTGTTTTGGATTTAGTGGTCCATGTTGTAAACACTAGATGAGGTAGGATGCTCCATCATGAGAGACTAAACAAATGTAGTGAATGTGTTCCTCCTCAATCCCCTCCACCTCTCACGAGGCAAGCTAAACACCTAAAATATATGGCATCATAGATCAAATAAAAAACACCCATGCTAAGTTTTTTAATCTTGGAGTTATTCAATAGATCAATGGCCTATAAAGACATCTTTACAAGGCATTGCAAGAAACAACTCTACTAAGTGATACAAAACCTGTATCATTTACCTCCATTATGAATACATTCAAGGATAATTAAAAAGTTATCACTTTTTACAAATAATACCTACCTACACAACAAATGATAGAGCAGAATCTATCATTATTCATTCAAGTTAAAGCACAAAGTAAATTGGTCAGCCATGTGTTAGCAGATAATGGTTTTGGATTTAATATTTATAACACTACCTTCTTAGGATTATTTGTGATCAAAATTTTTATCATTAAAAATTAGATCAAATCATAAAAGGATTCTACAACACTCTGCATCAGATAATTAGAACTATATCATTGGATGTGAAATTAGCTCCCAAGATTATGCTTACTACTTTTCATGTTTTCCTAATCAGTTACATTACAACTTATTTTTGGGGAAACCATGGATATATTATATGTAAATAGTACCATATACATTACACAAATGTATTAAATACATGCATGAAGGTTATTCTTATTCAGATCTAGCATATGATGACCTTTTCAAATATTACAAAATGACTAAATATACTAATGAGGATTAATCACAATTATAGTTAGAATATCATACTAATGTTTCTCCATCACAACCAATTCCAATAGCTTAGGTGAATACATATGAGGTGGGTAAATCAAGTACAAAAAATGACAAGGAACCAATCATAACATATAAAGTAGTTGTACAACTTGAGCCACAAGTTAATACAAAACAACTATAACTTATTCTCGATCTTCCTTTATTGGAGAATTCATAATATCAAGATAGCATAGTCATAGATTAGTATAAAAATGATTCTGTAGATACCAACATGGTAGATATGATAGATGATCAACTACACAAGTTAAACTTCAATACTTCAATCAAATGTTTATCTCATACGATATTCACAAATGTTGGATTTGGAAAATATCAAGATGATTCATATACAACAGAAAGGGTTAAATCAAAAATTCCTACCCATGCACAATATTCTACGTGAAAATAAAAATAAACAATGAAATATCATGATTACACTCTAAATTTGAACAATAGTTGCAATACTATCTCACACCAGGTGCAAGAAACACTGAAATTGAACATGACTTGCATAAAAAAGCAATCATAAATTTCAATAAAAATGTGGAAATAATAGATGTTAAAATTATAACACTATTTCAAGTAATAATTATTAAATATAAACCAAGAATAATATTTCAAATATTAATTTATCATAATCTCATGATATTACCATCTACTTGACATCGAATTATGGGATGTCCTTCACAACAACAAGGAAAATCATATTGGGGTTATTACAAAATCATGGGACATGATATAAATTATTGTGATGAATTGTAAATGGAGATTCAAAAATAAAATAATGAAGACATTATCAAGTTAATACAACATCAGCATGAACCACTCACAACAAGCTTCACAAAAACATAATCTGCAACTACAATGACCAAAAAACATCCTCGACAGGGACCATTGAATATTACAATATACATGGAAGGTACCTATTATAATATTGATGGTAATAGATAGAAGTCCATATGTAGCATTAAATGGTTATGATAGTTTGGACATGACATCAAAGAATTACAACATAACACACATTGACAAGAACCCCTTGGATACATCATTTTACCAATAAATTATGAGCCAAAAGTGCTCAATGCACACATATGGGATCATGTATTCTACTTATCAAGTGTCATTCAAATTAGAATAATAATTATTACAAAAAATGTAGGATACCTTAATTTCAACCAATCAATATCTCATTTTCTCACGTGTAAGAAGGTTGATAATGATTTGACATGATGGTGATGTTCACCATCTCACCATCAAAAAAGCACAATCTTCAGGGGTGATTTAAAGTACAAAATTAGAAATACATGAAGAAGAAGAAGAGGAAATTCAATTACATTATCTCAAGGACAAGATGAGATATATGAACTTTTATCTTGATGAGGATGATCTAATTACAGATTTATGATCATAAATTTTAAATATTTCAAAAATACAAAAAAATCAAAAAATCAAGAAAATACATAAACATTTAAATTTTCAAAAAAATCCAAACTCAGGACCTAAGCTTGACATGATTAATAGATAACACTATTTACATATGTTATTTATCACATGTTTGGTAGATGGCATATTATTTTCATACACACATGCATTTCATGGTATATGAGTGTCATGCATAACATACAGGATACACATGGACATATAGATGTTGGAATTTCCTCTATCCAGTGGCCTTGACGATACTGGGGGCATCTTATTTTATAATTCTCACTATTATAAGTTATATATTTCTATGACATTTTCTACCTTACACACGGCTTGCTAGTTACTTATATCTTACACACTGAAACATGGATATGCTATTATACCATAATGTGCCATTGATAAATACGGATGGTATAAATTAGTTCCATTTTTATATGCTTTATTAATGATGTTAATATATTACAGATAGGCTACTTTGTGCTTGTGTATTGTGTGCATCCCTTTGGACTTTTTTGTGACATGTTTACATCCATTGAATGTGGCACTTGGTCTCATTTAATGTAACATCCTTGACACATTTTGTTTGTGACATCTGTATGTTCCCTTGTGTGTGGCCTTTGGCCATGTTTTTTGTGACATATTTATGTCTCTTGTATGTGTCCCTTGGATTTTTGTGTGACATTAGCATTTGTGCTTGTTTAAATTGTTGACATTGAGTGGTGTAATGATCTATATCATACACTTTTACTATGTAGTCTTATTCAGTGATCCTATTACTATGTGTTTAATTGATACATATAATTAGACATGACATTTATATGCCCTGAATTAAATATATTACATTCATACCTTGATTGACATATACATTATTATGATGACTTATTCTCCAACATGTTCACATAATAATACATGATGATATCTTATACTTGACATGATATAGGTAACTCTTAAGTTTGAGATGAGTGACATACAAGATACATCCCTCTTCCCAAAATGGATACATTACAATGGGTTTTTCATAGAAACATAATCCTCCATGAGTAGAAAACCAAATCAAAGTAAAAAATTAAATATTCTAAGTGATCCAAATATCATATGGTTTAGTTACATTACATACATTGCCACATTAACACATATTATGGGGGCATATGCCATGAAAATGTACTCATTTTAAAAACACTTGAGCACATATTTATACACACTATGGTGCATATATATGGGCATATACACATAATTTACAAGAATGTAAATTATAGGTTTCCACATACACATACAGTTGAGATATAGGTTCTCATATTCAACTTATAGATGTATAACATTCTATATTAGTTTACAGGCTCATGCACATATACACACTTTTTGATTCAGATGGTATGATATTGATTCATGCACCTATAAAAAATAGTACAATTTATAGTTAAATATTAAATAGTTATCATTTCACTTCACAATTATTAGATATGTGGTCATCATAGGGGCATGAACTTTGTTCATTCCTTTTCAATCATGCATTTTATTATACATTGAATGAAACTATATAATCAAACCTACATCTATGATGGGGTCATGAACATTTTTCATTCCATTTTAATCATTCATTTTTGTTTATATGGAGAAAAATTGAGTGAAACTATAAAACTGAATCTATAATTCATTTGCAGTGGTTGATTCAGCTTCTTTGAGTGAACCTGACCTAATGGTTCAGTATTTACCTATGTAGTTGTTTGGGTTAGTACATTGCATGATTTTCCCCACATTATTTAGGGTTAAGACATGTTTCCTTCCCAATCCATGGTCCTACATAGTACACAAATTTGGTCCATATATCACCCCCACTCTCTATGTACTTTAGTAACAAAGCACACGTTTAGACAATGATTCAACAAGGAAGCATCATCTCCAACAAGTTCCAAGGGAAACATGAGTTTAATCTAACCCTTTTTATTTCAAAAAAACAAAAAAATAGTTTCATGTTAAAATTTTCAATCTATGGACATTGACCATACATGATTTTAAGTTTTGATATTGAGTGCCCTATAAAATTGGAGCTTCATACCAAAGTTAAAATGTGTTGTACATACTCAGGCATAGTTTATCCTTTTACTATATCAATTCTATTATTGGAATAAAAGAGGGACATTTTTAGATTCTAAAATTTGGTCATCGATACTTGACAATAATAAGCTTGACACACATTTACCATGCATGACTTCAACACATAAACAAGGCCTTAATCTACCATTCTCTCACACTTTCATGTTATCTTATGATTTTAACCTTTACATTATATTGTTATACATTTAAATAAATATTTTTTAATATTTTAAACCTACTAAATTTATTATACAAACATCTCCAAAATTTTAGTTCAATCCACCTATACATAGATCAAATTTGCCATATTCAATTAGTCGACCCTCTCCTAGAAACCTTAATTTTTCAAAATCAAATCTCTCCCTAGATTCAACCCATTTGCCTAGTGTTTTGATGGCATAATGAATTACTTAATTGGACTCATATATAAAAAAAATCAAGGTCTCATTCAAAATGGACTTGGCACTTATTTGGAACACATATATACACTACAGCACATTAATAAAATTTTCCCTATTCTTTCCAAATTGTAAAACTATCACTAGGAGCACTCATAATCCATGTTTAAATAAAACTAAAGCCAAGTCAAATCAAACATTTTTAAGTACCAAAATATAAAAAATTAGATGCATACATAAAATCAAGGAGTATAATCACACCATGTGGGAGAAATACATGTGGCTCAATTTCCCTACTTAGAGTATTGGATGCATAAGCAATGGTCACTCATCAAATTGGGGTGATTGGGGTCAACACAACCCATTACACATTCTTAGCTTTTTGTAGGTTTCTATGCCTCAAAATTACACCTAAGGTTTCAAGGCAAAGGATAATGATTTTTAGAGTTGTGTGCATCATCAAGATTCAGGATCATAAACACAAGGCATATAGAGATAGGTAAAGGTGATCATATAGTCATAACCCTACATTTCTATATAATTTAGTATCAATTGATGATACTGACCCAATATGATGGAACTAAACTTGTGTAAACATAGAATCAATTCCGGAACTGAATGAACCATAGGCCTAATTTATCCTAATTTTAACTTTATTAATATAGTCACAATCAAATAGTCACCTAAAAAAGTTAAGTACCCATCCTTTTATTATACTTACTATATTTAACATATGCCACTTATTTAATCATTACAATCAGTGTCAATATTTGATATTTAGATGTATGCTTGAATTCTATATCATAATATCTAAATTACATTTAAAGTTTATATCCTATTAAATTTTCAAAACTAAATTAAAGTAAAACACCATGTCACCTCAAGCAATAAGTTAAAAAGAGTGTTGTGGTGGAAAAAGTAAGCATCTTGAGGGAAAGGGATGTGATTTTGGTGGCCAAATTTCCACATTTAATATTATGACCAAAGTATGGGGTTGTGCTTCAACATTATGAATGAGCCTCCAAGTCCTTTCCCTAGTATGTCTACAATCCATGATAGGATTGGAAGGTTGTTTGCACATATATTTCTTGGAAATAATTATTTTAGGCTGGTGGAGCAATACATGGTGATGGCTCCATATCTGATAGTGTGTTAGGTGGATTTTAGGTTACACTAGAGAAAATTCATATAAATTTGAATATAACCATATAAACAACTAAAAATATTAATTAATGAGACCATTATTTTTGAATAAATCAACCTGAATTCCATGAGGTTGAACTTGATTACTTAACTAGCTTTGTGAATTTTTAACCTTTTATTTTTTTGCTTGGACATTTTAATTTCAATACCTTGATTTTAGACCATAATCCTATGAGATCTTAATTATGGTGTATGCCTAAATAGGTAGTGAAATGGGCCCTACCCCACACCCTCTCACCTTCCATATCAGTACCCTCTTTATAATAATTTTTGAAGATGCATACATTTTAAATGGAATTTTGATGAAAATGATGAAATAGAGCCCATGTAGTTCATTTAGTAGTTTACATGGTCTCTACCTAGGCAAGAGTTCATGCATTTTTTATTTTCACGTAGCTTTTTTTATTCTCACATACTTCTCATCAATACCGAAGCAATAAAGAAACATCATGGTGCCACATCATCAAGAACCAAAAAATTATGTTAGTGGTTAAATTTTAATGTTTTAGGAATAATTATGTTCCTATTTTATTTATCTATATTTTGTATCACCACATATGATCTTTTATCAGGAAAAAAGAATCATAGGGAATGATATGAATCGTAGCGTAAAAAATGGAATATAGTTATTTCAAAAGCTATAAGATTTATTTGTATAGACTATTAAAGCATAAAATCTATAATATGTTATTGGTTATTTATTATTATCGTAAATTAATTATAATATTTTAAAAAATCACCTTCATCAATGAAAATAAATAGAACATCGAAATACACATTATTGTACAAAGTTAAAAAATTGAATAATTTATGGCAGCTCACTTGTACTCATCCTCATGTGAAAATTACTTGATGAGTGACTAGTTTAAAATTCAAAATCATCAATCGATTGCTCCTTCCTTTACATTTTCATGGGAGCTAAAAATCCCTATAATAATGTATTCTCTCATGCCCAAAATTTCACTTGAATTGGTGGAAACATACTTGATTGGACTACTTACAATAATGTTGTTTGATAAAAATGTTTTAATTTTACAGTCCCATGAAAATGAAAATACAAATAATGATTTAAAATTTTGAAGGTTTTAATTTCTTTATTTTTGAGTTTAAAGTTTTATAAAAAAAGATAAAATTAGAAATAAATATAAAGAAAGTATCATACAGTTCTAATATAACTTTTCATATAAAGTAGGAACAAAACTTTTATGGTTCTAGCATAATTTTTATAAAATTTATTTTTATATAAATTTTTTTCAAAAATTTATGTATAATCTATATTAAATCTCAATTACATAATTTAAATAAATGAAAAAATATAAATATAAATTAAATTAACAATATAATAAAACTTGAAATTTTAGTAAACATTATCTTATAAATTATTAAAAAAATAAATTAATAATAATAATAATAATAATAATAATAATAATAATAATAATAATAATAATAATAATAATAATAATAATAATAATAATAATAATAATAATAATAATAATAATAACTAAATTTTATATACACTTGTTTATCACATATTAACAAAAAAAAATGAATACTTTTGTGAATATATCTTATGGGTTCCTCTACATTTTTTTTAATTTTAAAGTGTTTTTCATTAAGCAATGTGAAATAATAATAGACCAAGTTTTAAATGCATTTATGTTGGTTTATGCTACTATTTGTATGATCAATGGACACAATATTAATATATTATATAATATTAAAATTTTATTTTGGAAGTAATGTTAAACCAAAAATAATATTTGAAAGTAAAGTTGTAAATATTTTTATGTGGATGAAAGATTCAAATAAAATAAACTTGTGAAAGCTATGGGCGGGCAAAATGTCTCATGTATGCCTAAAGCCTTATTAGACAAACATAAGGAATTCCATCCCTAAAGTTTTGTATTTTAGATTATGATCTAAAAAGGTTTATGTTTATCAAAACTTTAGATTATGATTTAAAAAGGTTTATGTTTAGGGAATAATTAATTATATGTTATAAATTCTATGGAATAAATTAATATCTTAGTTTTATTATATCAGTTACACATTTTTGTATGATATAAACTTCCATTTTCAACTCTTTTTAGGTATGTATGTAATTTGAAAATATATTAAAAAAATCAAATTATTAATCATTTGTAATTTAAATTGATTTTTTTAATCCGTTTCAAGCGCACAAGTTTATTTGATGTCTTTAATACTCTTAAATGTTTAGTTGCTAATTATTTTATGTTTAGTTTATAACTCTATCAATCTAGAAGTTCAACATCATCCCTTTTTTGAAATATGAGTTATAAAGAAAAATAGTTTTAGAATCTAAAACCTAGACTAGTACATGATATAATGTTCCATTTATAAGTAAATATATAAATAGCTCACAACATGTACCCATTCTATATTTATATGATGAAATTGGGTATTACCAATTGACATAAATTATACAAAATATATTGTCTAGATATATATTTCATGCAAAGCACTTACAATAGTGATATATTTATAAAGAAATATTTTAAGTATGAAATATTAATTTTCATATGCATATAATTTTTATAAATATTTAATTTTGGATGAATGATCTATTCGTATTGATTGAATTTTGATATCTACATTCGATTTTCATTCTTTCAAATAAAATAAAATAGAAAATATTTGAATTGAAACATGTAAACTTCTTGGAAGTTTTTGCATATATATATATACACTCATGTTTCTTTATATTTCAAAACTTGTTGTGTGTTCTTTAATTTTGATGGAATTGTGTTAAGAGTTGATTTTGAGATAATATTTTTTGTCAATTTATAGTCCACATTTCTAATATGTCCCATTATTGGACCCTACCAATCTATGGAACCTCTAATATAAGTGATGCCGTGGCATGTGTTTACCTTTATTTTGTTTAATGGTGAAGGGGTGAAGATATAATAGAGGGGGATGTAAGAGTATCTCTCATCATGTTGTAGAATATCAAAGGTTAATACAAGTCCTTGAGGTTGCCCTAAAGTTAAAAGTGCCAAAAATCATACTACATCCCACAATGAGGTTTTTGTCAACCAGATGAGAAGCAATTATAAATGAAGTAAATCCCATATCATACAACTAAGGTCTAGGTCTAAACATCTAGTAATTACCTTTGTTTCATGTATAATAAAACATGTAGGCATAATTGAAGACAAACTTAGTGTATTGTCAATTTTTCTAGATAGAAATAATTAATAATATTAGTTTAGTTGGGCCTAATCATTTTTAATTCTTTAGACAAATTAATAATATTTATATTATGAAAATAAAAAGTTTTTTTAAATACTTTAAAGTAAATTTAATAATATGACTAAGTGGCTAAAAAGTAATGTCGAAAACTTATGTTTTAATTTTTAAAATAAAGTAAGTTTGGATTTTAAGTGGAATAAGGTATAAAAGAAGGTGGAGAGATCTATTTTAGACATCTATCTGTCATATAACAATTAATTCTTGTGAAGCTAAATATGCTTGCTTGCATGTTCAGCCATTGAGGATGAAAAACCTCATTAGCTTCCAGATTTGGGGATGAAACCTTCAAATACAACCTGGTGACTTCATTCAGAGGTCATAGTTGGTCAGAGTATTATCTTGTCAGTAGATAGGGAATAGTTGAAGGGTGATGTAGTAGTTTGGAGAAGGCAATTAAGCTAGGCACAGATCGAGGCTAGTGTTTGGAGGTGTTACACAACTCAAGTGAGTTATTTAGAGTGGGGTGACTTCCTTAAAGAGGTCATACTTTGATTTTGGTATTGTTTTATGGGTAGAATATTATTATTTTTCACTTATATATTTAGCTATATTTTATTCTATTTTTCTGACTTGTAATTAGGTTAAAAATTAAAAATAATGTTTAAGTGTTTCACCCAAAATTGATAATTGAATTTTCATAATTTTTAGAGGGTTTCTATGAGGTCTAAAATTTAATTTACATGCTTGAATATATATATATATATATATATATATATATATATATATATATATATATATATATATATATATATATATATAAGAATGTTGTATTTGTTACTAGGGTTTCACAATAAAAATTTAAGTTTGTACTTTCAATTTTAAAGGTTTCTACATAATTCTAGAATTATATATGTCCTAAAAGGGACATTATAGTGGTATCAAAGCTATCTATTGGCTAACTATGGGATTTGAATTATCTACAATGGATTGGCAACTTAAGTTCTTACCAAAAAAAGAATAAATAGATCATATCCAAGAGGTGTGGATGTGAATACAAAAAGAGCGAACAAAAATCTAAGATATTAAAAATCTACTTTTGAAGTAGTTTTCTATTAGCTAGAAATCCCTAGAGTAATTTAGAAGAATGTGGAAGAATGATCATATTCAGGAAGTATGGTTAGAAGAACAGTATGATAAAGATGAGGTCAAACTTTTTGCTTTTGATGAATATCATAAAAAGGTTGATATATACATGTTTTATAATACCTTTGAAGAATTATTAAAGGTATATACAAAAAATAGAAATAGAAGGTTGAAGAAAGAATATGGAAGGTTAAACCCTCAAAATAATTTCAATGAAGAAATCAGAAAGCAAGAGAATTTAAATCTAAAAGAATTTAGTGAGCAACCCATAAAGGAATCCACCATACAAGTAGAAGGTGAAGGATATTCAATATAAATAAGTATAATGTTTGATAAATAAAAGGTTTGTATTAAAAATGTTAAGAAAGAACATACATTACATGTTGAATTTTGAATATCCAAAATGGAGGATGTTTCAGCCATAGAAGCATCTATCAATCTTCCAAAAATTGTAAAAATTGATTCATTACTATGTTAGAGTGATTTTCAAAGTAACTATAATGATGAGCAAGCAAGTAAGGAGAATGTTTCAATTGTTGCCACTAATTCTAAAATTTTGAATTACATAGATGGTTGTGTCAAGGTAAATATATTAAAAGATCCTAACTCTAAATCATAAAAAGGAGGTAAGTGATTGGATTCCCACTCAAGGTATAAAAATGAAAGTCATATATCAAGTTTATCGTTTCATACTATGCCATTTCAGATTTGTTGACATCATGGTAAGCACTCTTATAATGTCAATTCATAATATAGTAATGAGAGCATAGTTCTATTTTAGTTTTTCCATCATTCCAAGCATGGTAAACTAATAAAGGTAGAGCCTTTGGCTCAAAATGCATTTTGCATAAGGGTACAGAATCCAAGTGACATTTTGAGATCTTTAAAGGATGGAATTTTTTTATTTCAATATCATTGTTGTTGATAATTTAATTAAACCTTAATAATAGATAAGAAAAAAATCATAATTGACTTCAGAGAAGCATAAGGCAAATATTATGAATGATTTAATGGGATTCATTGGTTTAAGCATAAGAGCCAAATATATTGGCTACAAGCCATTGATCAGCAGTTACAATAACAAAACATTTAGTATTTACAAGGTAATTAGATTCATACTAATACCATCATTATTATATTCATATTTGATAGTTGGATTGAGAGTACAATTGCCCAAACAATAGTCATATTTACAAATGAATGTATCATAATATGGGACATTGTGATTGGTAATAAGTTTGAAAATGGTTATCTCATATACAAGGTCCATGGTATGCTAGACAAGGTAACAATAGTTTTCTTTTCTTATACAAGTTTTGATTCAGTTGCTAATATACCATTCAACACTGGACTGATATTATTCATATATAATGAGTTATATTTATATAATTGGTTATGTTCACATCATCATGATCCGAAAATGTTAGTCAAATATCAAGAAGATAATTCACAAATTTACCTATGTATCTTAATATGGAGTTTTGGAGATATTTCTAGATATAAGCTAGGTAAACATCATGTTAATATTCATATTTTATTGAATAAGTGTATGGTGATGTTTAGACATTATGTTGGCATATGGGACTTGAGAAAAATTATAAATGATGAAATGAATACAAACGTTGAATCTACTCTGGTATTCTTCATCTTTGGCAGTTGCTTATAAAAGGAGTTCATGAGGAGTCATATAGGATACATTATGTATTCTAAAAAATTTAAAAGGATCAATACATAGATTGTTCCTTAGAGTTGAGTTCCACATTTGAAGATGAGATTATAGGTTTTGACAAAATGGAGATAATTTCCACAAAATGCTTGATAAGGGAAGATGGTAAGCAAAATAGATGTTATTTTGTTGTTTTTCAAGGTCCTATGACTCAACATAGCATGTTTTTATTGGATTCAAGCTACATACATATTTGCCACACTTGGATGTGTGAAGGAGAAGTTAAGGAGGATAAGAGTCTATAAAATGGCTTCACTATTCTAGACTGTAGACCTCCTGTTATCCACATTTCCATATTTTCCAAAATTTTGTTGGCAGCCATACCAATGGTTGCCAGCTTAAAGTTAAGTGATTTTTTAATTTGTCACTATTGTTGAATTATTTACAGTCAGAGTGTGGCTATTTCCATCCTTTAGTTTACTATCATTCATATATTTTATTAAGGATTTTCAATGTGGCATCTATTGTACCATTATTTCATCTACTTATAGTAATAATTCCAACCCCCTTTACTCTTTTATAACAACCACAAAAGGGTTTTCATTCACTTGGTGGAATAATTTTTTAACCTATTGTCAATGTTGAGGCATGTATAATTAGTACAAATTAATTTTCAACCATTGTAAGATTGATTCTAAGTAATAAAATGCAATGTTATAGCCATGATTGAGGTAACATGAATGGGCCTTTAAAATTAATATTGACCCTTCAAGTAACCCTAGCCTACACAGAGCTTAAAGGACCTTACACAGAGAGTATTCATACTTACATAGTATCAGGTCCCTTAGAAGTGAGCTCACTCATGGATGTCCCCCCATAAGTGCCTAAATTTGGTAGTCAGTGCAAATATTACCTTGGTCAAGCATCCATGTACACTTATGCACTAGCCTCATTGTGCACCCCCTATAAATATGTATACACTTGTACAAAATGTATAACTAAAGGCATGCATGTAAACTATGTGCACAAGGTTTCAAAGCTTCAGATAATGGTGAGAAAGAAGTGTGTAGAACATATATTTTGGTTTTAAGTGTACATCTGAGATATTCATTCCTTCTACATGCACCTTCTCAGGAAGTTATCCACACCAAAATGCTAAAGACCTGAACTCAATCATGATAGTTACAATCTATAACCCATAACCCATAGGGTACGCACCTTTCTCTATATATATCAATGTTGATCCTATTATATAGCATTTAGTGTACACTCTTCACACAGGATGCATCCAAATATTAAAGCATACATAGGTCAAGGTTCAAATTGAACACACACTTAAATGAATAAATTCAAGAGTGTGGGGATCAATCGAGCTACAAAGACTAAAGATAGGCCCATGCCCTTTTCTCATGCAAGCTTGCCTTAAGGATTTATCCCAAAATTAATCATTAATACATAACAACAAAGTGTGAGAAATAAAGAATTCATAAGACTAAGTTACCTCTCAAGTACAAACCATATATGAGACAAGATTTTTAAAGTGGGAAACTGAACTTATCAAAAAAAATTCATGTGATCTTATTAAAAGGCTTGCAACTAAAATCTTCACAATTACAAGATTGAATCAAGATCATAAGAGAATAATAGAGAGAGCTATGATATTATTAGTGAATAAAAGAGGAGAGGAAGGGCTCTTTTATAAAGTTAGAGGAGGAGAATGAAAGTTACAAGGAATCTCATTATTACCTTACAAGCCTCTTAAGTGTGTGCCACTTGTTACCTAATCCCTTAGAAAGTGAAGGGAGGTGTGTGTTATGTAGAAAAAGGAGTTACTCATGAAATTAACTCCCAAATCCTAAAGGAGCACAAAGAGATGAGTGACACCTCATATAATTTGGATTTATGTGAATTAAATTTTTTAAATAAATAAAAAATCTTTGCATATGAAAAGGGACCTTAGGATAAAATAAATCATCCTAAATAAAGGGTAATTATAACACCCTTAAACTTTATTTAGGGGTTTAAAAACAAACAAGAAGGGAGGAAATAATACTAACTCTCCCCCTTGATGAAAAATTCCTCCAATCCTAACTTTTTACTAAAGAATACAAACTTATCTTTACATAATAGCTTAGTGAAGATATCAGCAATTTGTTCTTCAGTAAGACAGAAAGAGAGAATAATTTGATTGTCTTCAAGAAGTTTGTGTTGAAATTGATGTTGAATCTTAATGTTCTTGGACCTTCGATGGAAAATTGGATTTGTTTCTAAGACAATGGTACTTTGATTATCATTGAAAATCAGAGTAGTCAAATGTTATGGGTGGCCCAAATATTCAAAAAGTCTTCCAAGCCAAATAATCCCCTTTGTAGCATGATTATAAGCTTTATACTTAGATTATATGGAAGAAAGATATAATAGTTTACTTTTTACTATTCCATGAAATGGTACTAGAACTAAAATATAATCAATAACCACTTATGGATCTACAATCATTAGGATCATTGACCCAATCAAAATCTAAATAACCTACCAAAGAAAAATTAAAATTTGAGTTATACTCAATGCCAAAATTTAGAGTACTCTTAATATAAAAAAGAATTATTTTAGAAGATTTAAAATGAATAAATTGAAGTTTAGACATAAAGCGATAAATCAATCCAATAAAAAAGACAATATTAGAACAAGTATGAGTAAGATAATTCAAACAATCAATTAATTGATGATATAGAGTTGGATCAATAATTTCAGTTTCTATGATATTAAGTAATTTAACACCAAGTTCACAAGGATTAGAAATAGGTTTGCAATCTAACATAATAAACCTAGATAACAAATCATATACATATTTATATTGAGAAATAGAGATTCTATCTTTTACTTGTCAAACTTGAATGCCTAAAAAGTAATGTAAGAGACCCAAATCAATCATTTCAAAGGTATTATTCAAAATATTTTTAGTGCAAGAAACCATTCAACTATTACTACCAGTTATGATTAAGTCATCAACATACAAAACAAGGATAACTATGTCATTTGGAGTATTTTTGACAAAAAATATCAAGATCATTAGAACTACGAGTAAAGTTTTGAGCTATAAAAAAGTGATAAAGTTTAGATTACCATTCTCTAGAAGATTGTTTTAAACCATAAATATTTTTTTTTAACTTGCAAACAAGATGTTCATTACCCTATTTAATAAAATCAGGGGGTTGAGACATGTAAATTTCATCATGCAAGTCATTATTTAAGAAAACACTCTTAACATCTTTTTGATAAGCAAGCCAATGCATGTGACCAATTAATGCTAAAATAACTTTAATTATGTGAGTCTTAGAAACAAAAGTAAAGATTTCATTATAGTCAATTATTTAAATTTTAAAAAAACCTCCAGCAACTAATCTGGTTTTATATTTTTTAATTTGATTATAAAAATTGAACTTAGTTTTAAACTATTTATAACTTACCAAATGATGCCCTTTAGGTAGTGGGATTAAGTCCCAAGTGTTATTAAAAATCAAAGAGTTGTATTCATCATGCATTATTTTTTCCCAATGAGGGTGACCTTGAGCTTGTTTTAGAGTTCAAGGATCATTATTGTGTATAAGTTTAGAGATTAAAGCATAATTCCAAAATTATTGCCTAATTCTATGAGTATCATTAAGATCTATATTAATTTTAAAATCTTATATAGTAATCTTGACCCACATAGGCATAAATTTGGGTGGAGAAAGACTAGAAGAAGGAGAAGGAACTTGAGAAATAATATCATTATGAAACACATTAGTATGATCATCACTAGTTTCAAAAGGAAAAGAAACATAAACTATATCAAGAGAGTCTGAATTAGAAGCACAATCAAGTACACTATTTTTAGCAATATGAACATGTATTTTAATCTTGATTTTGTTGGTTTGAGGGTCATACACCCTATAATTTTTAGATGATTCATCATAACCAACAAACATAAAATTATATGTTTTAGAATCCAACTTACGTTTTTCAATAGGAATATGAACAAATGCATCACAACCAAAAACATGTAAATGCTTTAAATTAGGTTTTCTACCACTCCAAGATTTTTCAAGTGTAATATTTAAAACAACACTAGTAGGATTCATATTAATGAGATAGAAAACATGATACATAACTTTATACCAAAATTTATAATGCATATTTTTAGGATGCAACATATACCTAACCATTTCAGTGATAGTCCTATATTTACATTCAACAACACCATTTTGATCAGGTGTGTAGAAAATAGTTTTCTCATACTTAATAACATGTTGCTTACAATATGAAATAAAATCATTTTTAACATATTTAGTACCATTATCAGTGTGTAATATTCATAAATAACAATGAGATTATTTTACAATAAAGGCATGAAACTCAATATAAGTGTCTAAAATTTGATCTTTTGTTTTCAAGAAATAAATCCAAATTCATATAATACAATCATCAATAAAATTTAAAGCATACTTAGCACCATTAATAAAATTAGTTTGTATAGGGCGTAATAGATCACTATGAACTAATTGAATATTTTTAGTAGCACATCAAGAGTGATCCTTAGGAAAAGATTCTCTATGAATTTTACCAGTCATACAACCATTACAAGTAGAAGTAATAGAAAGAATTTTAGGCAAACCTTGTACCATATTAAATTTGTTCATAAGTTAACTAATTTGGTAATAGATATATCTTAATATTTCATGTCACAAGTTTACATCATTAAAAACAAGCAAGGCATGAGAAGAGGAGGAAGAAGAGAATCTAATAATATTGAACAAATTATCATTGTCTAAAAAAATAGTAGCAACTAATTGAAAATATTGATTAAGAGATTTAACATAACAAGTGTCATTAGAAAATTTTACTTTATAGTCTTGTTTGAATAATTGAGGTATGAAAAATAAATTCAATTTTAAATCAGGGACAAGCAAGACATTATGCAATTCACTATTAGGGATTTTAACAGTTCTTATGGCTTCAACATTGTAAAAAAATATGATTTTTAAGAGTTAAATGATTATTAGAAAGATCTAGCTCTAAATAAGTAAACAAATTAGTATTAGATGCCATATGTTGAGTAGCACTAGAATCAACAATCCATTCAATAGGAAAAGCATGCAAATCACAAGCAAAAATAGTTCTAGTATTAGACTTTTATTTAGCTTGAATCTTATTGTTATTAGTGCTAGTATTGTCTTTGACTTTAATATTTCCACTTTTGATATCACATTTATTTTTGAAGCAGTGATGTTCATCATGAGTATTTTTGTCACAATAATTACACTCTAACTTTTTCTTAGGTTTACAATTAAATTTTTGATCTTTATTATCATGTGTGTTATTGGACTTACCATGTTCTTTGTCATTCTTAGGTTGGTGTTTAGAAATAAAATCATGTTCATTAGTATTAAGACTACTAAATTGAATCAACTTTTATTCTTTTTGACACAATAAAATACAAAATAATTCAAATGTTAATAAAATAGATAAAGTAAAAAAAACTAATTGCAAATGAATATTAGTAATAAACTACTAAAAAAATTGACACAAACATATTTTTATGATAATATGAATCAAATTCAAATATGAAAGTTTAACACCTAAACAAACTAATTATAAATACAAAGAATAAATTTTAATCAAGAAATCATCCATAGTTTTGAGTCATTGTACTTAAATTAAACAATTGGTCTTGAATTTGAATTTTATGATATTTATTCAAAACATCATAAACAAATCTAAGCTTAGATCAAGTAGTGGATGCAAGAAAACAACCATCAATGTGAACATATAATTCTAGGGTAATGGCAATTCCAATCAATCCTAAGGCCTCATCATTTTTCACTTGTCATTTCTCTTGAACTTTGATAGAGATAGTCTTTATATCGGGTTACAGGTCCATGTCATCTACTACATGCACCAAATGTTTGAAAGTGAAAATGTATTATATATGCAATTTTTATAGGTGGTAATTGGTACACGTGAATTTAAATTTAGGCAATAATTGAGTCATTATGCCTCAAAAGCTCACCCAATTATTGAAAAATGAATAGGCAAGAAAAATCACTTAGAAGAAAGAAGAGCGAATGAAGGAGAGTAAAGCCAAAAAGAGAAAGATACTAAGCTAAAGTGCAAAAAATGTCAAGAAAGAACCGTGAGCTTAAAAAGGAGTAATAATATTAAAAAACACAATAGATTAATTTAAACTACAAGATGTTTTTTTTTTTAAATGCATAAGATTGTGGAAATTAAACACCAAAGTTATTAAGGAAAATATTATTACAATGGTATTTGGAATTGTAATTTAATGCAAGAATGAATGATTTTACTATTTTTTTTAAAAAAAAAGGGATAAAAAAGTGATTCCTTTTTTTTCGGTTTAAAAATCAACAAAATTCAAGTACTTGTGAATAGACTATCCACATGTAAACAAAAAGTTTCAATGAATTAAAAATTTAAAGATTAATGAGTTCATTTATTTAGAGATTTAACAAAATAAATAAATAAAGTTCTTAAAACTTTAATTTGATAAAGAGGAGAATAATAGTTCGATCCCTTTTGAGCATTAAAAAATAAAAAGTTAGAAGTATGAACTTTATTAATCTCCATAAAGGTAAAAACATAGTTAAAAATCGAACACAGATTAAAAAGTTTGAATGATAAAAGTACATTTTAAGATGAAATAAAATGCATGCAATGAGAGGTGACACACCATAGATAAAGTGCTACCAGATTAGTAGCAAGAGGATTAAAAAAAATCAGAATAGAATATGGAAAGAGTAAAAAAAAAAATCGATTTAATGAAACTACTGCATACAATTGAATAAAAAAATATGAGAATAAATAGAGTAACAAATCAATGGAAGGAGGAATAAATGTTTGATAGGAGCAATCTTCAATAGTTTGTTAGTAGCTAAAAGTCTCAAAAAAAAGAAAGAAATATGGATTAAACAAGTGTGAAATACTTCAAAAAAAATCCAATTTTAAAAAGAAATCTATACACCTATTACAAACAATGTCAATAAGATAAAATTAACTCTAATATCATAAAGGATTTATCTCAATATTAATCATCAATGACACAGTAAGAAAATATGAGAAATAAATAATTTACAAGATTAAGTTATCTCTCAAGTGCAAACCATATATGAGATGAGTTTTAAATTAGGAAACCAAACATATCAGAGAAAAACTCACGTGATCTTATTAGAAGGCTTGAAACTAAAATCTTCACAAGTAAAATATTGAATCAAGAGCTGATCTGGGTAACAATTCAGGTGATAATTCAGGTGACGGATCTACCCCAATTGATGATGGAACTTCTAGGAGCCATAACTTTTGCACCATAGCTCCAATTGACTCCCCATTTGAACCTTTTAAAAGATAAGAATGAGGATACTAAAATGAGATATAATTGAGATCAAATCCATATCATCATGTTTTCCTCATTATTATCTTTCCAATGGTTCAAATGGGGAATCAATTGGAGCTACGGTGCAAAAGTTATGGCTCCCAGAAGTTCTGTCGTCAATTAGGGTAGAACCGTCACCCGAATTATCACCAGAATTGTTTCCCGGATCAAGAGCACAAAAGAAGAATAGAGAAATCTATGAGATTCTTAGTGAATAAAAGAGAAGAAGAATGATTATTTTATAGAGCTAGAAAAAGAGAATGGGAGTTACAAGGAATCCCATTATTACCTTACAAGCCTCCTAAGTGTATGTCACTTATATCCTAATCCCTTGGAAAGTGAAGGGAGGTGTGCATCATATGGGGAGGAAGTTACTTATACAAGTAACTCCTAAATCGTAAAGGAGCATAAAGAGGTGAGTGGCATCTCAAATAATTCAAATTTAGGTGAATTAATCACATAAATAAAAATTCCTTACACATGAAAAGGGACTTTAGGATAAAATAACTTATCCTAAATAAAAAGTACAATGTGTAAGTGTGCCACCTGTGTAGAACCCAGTTAAGTCCTGAACATGCACTATCTAGTCCATAGATGGTTTTCAAAGGTGCCAAGTATATATTTCCATTATACATTTAAGATGACATGGTAGAATCTAAAAGAACCTACATAATTTTTGCGTTGGTAAGTAGGCACAGATGGATTGACAGGTGGAAGTTGAGTACAAAAAGTAGTTACAAGGAGTTGGGTGTTAAATGAAATTATGGCATAATAAGTTAAAGGAAAAAATAACTGTAAGATGTTAGAGCATGCATACATGCCTCCCTTGACCACCTAAGTGTCTTTCATTCCTAAACGCACACATGGATTCATGAGAATCCTTTCAACCACTTCTAGATTCAAATTGTTAGAAAGAATTTAAGAAACATGGATCTTAGAAACTGTTGCATGGTGAGTTAGTCTTCTTGATTGACCTAGAGCCCTAAGCATCAATGTCTAAATTCAAGTTTCTATCTACCACCCCAAGTGGTGATTTTATTGTATAAGAGTTTGTTTGACCCTATAAAAACCCTAATTTTAATTGTATATCGATCCCTCTCCTTGGTATAGAAAAGTTTTACCCATTCAAGTTTGTAATATTGGATCAGGCATTGAAATTAATATAAAGTGGACTGTCTTTATTTCATAATATGTTCTTTGTGTACATTTAAGGTTGTTGACCCTTATCTATGGATGTTCATCCCTCTCATTTATGTCCTCCCTTTGTACCTATGCATGGATTCAAAATCCTTTGTAGGTCATACTCTGTGTATACACAGATCTTTGAAGGCATTATCTATGGACCATTTTTCATCCCTCTTAGTGGTGAATTGTGTTCCCTTACCTCCATGTGAAACCCTTATGCAGTGGATTCCTGATTTGAAGGAAGTGTGTTTAGTTCCATTAGCTTTATTATGTTTCAAGTGGATGAGGTGCTTTCTCTAATCTTGGTGCATCACCATGTTCCCATTTTATAAAATATCTTACCTTTTCCCTCCCTTTTCCCTCAAAATATTTAGGTTTAGAATTAATTGTGGATTCCATTAATACTCTTTATAGGTTTACATGTTAGTCCTAAATTAGGTGCACTTAGATTAGAAGGAAGTCAGCCTACTCTAAAGGTTCATCCAAATCAATGCAAGGGTCCCACACATTGGGTAGTTTAGCATCATTGAGATGAGACATTAGATGTTTCAAGTATGCAGGTAAAATAAATACTCCTATTCCCCACAGACAAGATCATCTTCAAGAAGTATTGATTTCCATTTCATTGAGCTACTTACACCCTTTAGAAGAAGAAGAGTTAGAGTATCCTTGTATCTAGTTAGGGGAACTAGTAATTCAAGCCAAGGTCACTAAGAGCTCAGTCTACCCCTCATTTTGATTTATTTCCCCAAACTAAAATAGGATTATTCCTTATTCCCTTCATGGTTGCATAGAGGAACCAACTATTTGTGCCCTTCAATGGGGTTAACCCCTTGGTTCTAGACTTTTATGATGACATCCTAGTTGTATCCCTTAAAAAAAATTCTTATTTTACTAGTGAGAACACAACCTCCCATATAGAACATATTCAAGATGTTGTGAATATCTGCTCAATTCACCATGTCACAGAAGATAATGTAGTAGTTAGGCTACTTGCCTCTTCTTTGAAAGGAAAGGATCTCCAATGGTACCAAGTTTTTGGGCCTACTTCTATTAATAATTGGGATGAGCTAAGATAAAAACTATGTAATCAGTTTGAATACAAAAGTGACCACTTGTCTTTGATATAATAACTCACCACTATTAAGAGATCCCTACATGAGCTGATGGTTAATTTCAATTTTAGATTCTAGAGGGTCTGGGGTTGAATACCACCCTTATGTAATACATATTTAAATACTATATTCTTGTATTATTTGAAGGCTCTCAATAGTGATGTAGCTGTAATGGCCCAATCCATGGGAGTATTTGTGCTTCCCAATGCATATGAGGTTGTTATGCATGTAGAGAATTATTTGATTCATGTTGGAAAGATTGTGCTCAGACCCCCTATGCCCTTGTTCCTTGAGCCCCCATCCAAAGTCAACCTATCTCACCTTTTATTCTGACCTTAGTTCCCATCCCCATTACAACTATCTCTCCTACTCCATTAATTGTACCTTTGAATGAGCTACACAAAGTCAATTCAGTATTACAAAGCTTTGGAAATGAGCTAGCGGCACTAAAAAAGAAGCAAATGTAGCATTCCAAGCCTTACTATCATTTCAACCAACCATATCAATAAAATAGGCCTCCCTATTAAGGTAGTGTACAGACTCAAAACTAGCTCTCATATAATAAACCACCCTATATACAAAGCCACAACACTGTAAGCACTTTAAGAGCCCTCATGCCCATGGAAAAAAACATGGTTCAAGACTATCAATGGTGTGTTTTATGTAATCAACCACATAATCAGGTTGCTTATGTGAATGGAAATTTGAATCAAGTGTTCATAATACATAATGTGTCATAGTCTCCAGCGTAAATGAACATCATAGTTCCACAAAGGGGAAAACTATAGCACAAGTATAGGAACAAAATGAATTCACTCTTGTAAACTAGAAAGAAGGTGACTTCACTTGCATAAATCAAATTAAAATGCCAAATATGGGAAGCAACCTAATTAATTTTAACATAAGGTTTAAAAAGAAAGCAATGGTGGAGGAACCATCTTCTTCAACACCTTCAACTTCTATGCCCTACGTCAAGCACACAGGTGCCCAAGTTAAACTAATTATGTAGCCTTAAGTGCAAACATAAAAGGTTACGCAGGGAGAGATTTGGCCTCAAACTAGAACATAAGTGCAAGAAGAGACTATTATTCAAAAATCATAGACAAAGGTACCTCAGATCCCCTTTAACATAGTCAAGAAAATAAAGAAGACAAGCCTAAATATAACAATGTGGGATGTTTTTGTAATTCCTTGTCAAAGGAATTTACTGTAGGATGATTCAAATAATTTCTAAATGCACAAATTAACACAAACTATGCCTATTATCTCTGCAATCCTACGTTAAATTAATAAGGAAGAAGCATGTAGAAGCATAAATTTTCCTCCATTCTACATTTATTTGATCATTAGTAAGCATCTAGTACATAATTTCATGATAGACTCAGGTGCGAGCAACTGGATGATGCCAAAAAAGATAGTAGACACATTGGGTATAACATACTCCCTTAATTCCAAAGGCATCATCCAATTGGATGGCATGATAGTTAAGACTATGGGTATCATCAAGAACCTAAACCTCACTTTATAGGAAAAAATGAATCCACTCTTGTAAACTAGCAAGAAGATGACTTTGTTTATGTAAATCAAATTGAAATTCCAAATGCGAGAAGCAACTTGATTACTTTTAACATAAGGTTTAGAAAGTGAGAAATGGTGGAGGAATCATGTTCTTTAGCACCTTCAATTTGTGTTCCCCAGGTCAAGCACGTAGGTTCCCAAGTTAAATTAATTATGCAACCTTCAGTGCAAACATAAGACATTGCATAGGGAGAGAGTCAGCCTCAGACTAGAACATAGGTGCAAGAAGGGACTATTATTCAAAAATCATAGACAAAGGGGCCTCAAATCCCCTTTCACATAGTCAATCAAATGAAGAAGACAAGCCTAAATATAACAATGTGGGATGTTCTTACAATTCCTTCTCAAAGGAATTCACTACAAGATGCTCTAAAGAATTTCTAAATGCACAAACTATCACAAACTATGCATATTATCTCTGCAAGCCTATGTCAAATAAATAAGGAAGAATCATGTAGAATCAACAATCTACCTCCATTCTACATTTATTTGATCATCAATAATCATCTAGTACATAATTGCATGACAGACTCAGGTGTGAGTAACTCGATGATGCTCAAAGAGATAGCAAACACATTAGGTATAGCATACTCCCCTATTTACAAAGGCATCATCCAATTACATGACATGATAGTTAAGGCTATGGGTATCATCAAGAACCCGAACCTCACTTTGCATGCATGTCCAAGCCTTTCCATTGTGTAGGACATTTTAGTCATTGATCTTCCCCCTAATTCACTATATACCTTTCTTGGGATTTCATGGCTAACATGGGTGGATACCTTTAGTCAAACTAGTCACACATGCTACTATAGACCAAAAATAGGACTAAGGTGACCATCAAAGTAGAACCTATCTTTATAAGTCATGTGGAGTCATAATTTCCAAATCCATTTGAAATAAACTATGCAATGTTTGATCAAGAGGAGAACTCGGTCCTCCATGAGGCTACCACACCCCTTGAAGAGGTCTTAGATGACTTACTTGATGAATGGGCATGTGATAATTATAAGTGTGACCCATATGATAATATATAAGAGACAAGAAGGGAACCTACCACATTATTTAAGAGAACCCTATATTGTTAGACCTCATGAAAGCATAAAAAGATCACGAAGGCATATGACAGTTATATTTTGATGATTCTCACAGTAAAATTAGCATTGGAGATAGTGTTTTGTTAGTCTCCCCTCAGAAGGAGAGATATTTCCATGCATTCAAGTTATAGTTTAGCTTCACAAATAATTTTTCCAAGTACAAGGAGCTAGTGTAAGTTCTCCAATTAGAAAAAAAGAAGGGGGTCAAATTAGTACAAGTGATTGGATATAGTAAACTAGTTGTGAATAAGGTATAGGCATAGAATATCCCTAAATTTTTAAAAGCTTACAAGCACAGAGTATGGTATATGATCAATGGATTTGATACCTTCAATATCTATTCTATACCAAGGGCATAAAATGGTGATGACAACATACTCACAACCATAGGTGCACAGTATGACATTTTGTGTGATGTAATGAAAGAATCTAAATAGTTTGTAAATATTGTGGTCAAACCAATGGTCCTAGATAACATGAACAATTGGAAAGTGTTTAAGAGTGATGAATAGATAGTCAAATTCTTATATGACAAAGAAAAATCCAACGCCATGAACCAAGTGTTGATTCAAGCTCAATATGAGGAGAAGATCATTCCACTAAAGGGAAATAAGTTTCCTAAGGGATTTATCATGTTGTCAAGCAACTTTAACTTTGATGACCAGTTCAAAGGTGAGAAGAAAAACATGATTATCAAAGAGGATATCTTTGCATAGGTGACCATCTTCGATGGCAAGATCTTGAAGGTAGGTAAAATATGCTCCCCATCTGAAATTAAAAGACCCATTGAGCTTAGAGAGAGGTATGATGGTATCTTCACATGGAGATATAAATACCTTAGGGGATTTGATCTAGGTTTAGCTAAATATACCATTGAGATCTATCCTAATATAAATCTAGTCAGGTAGAATCAAAGGCTGATCAATCCTAAACTTGAGCCTTTAATGAGGAAAGAACTCTCAAAACTCATCAAATCTAGTATAATAGTTCCAATCAATGACTCTTCATGGGTGGCCAACCCAGTCCCAATGTGGAAGAAGAGTGGATAAATATAACTATGTGTAGACTTTAAGGATATGAATAATGCATCCCTCAAGGATCACTACCGTCTCCCACCAATGGAGAAAATCCTACAAATAGTTATGGGTACAGAGAGATTCTCACTACTAGATGGTTATTCAAGCTATAACCAGATATTTGTCTAAGAGTGTGATCTCTTTAAAACTATGCTCATTATTAAGTGGGGTAACTTTGCATATTAGAGGATGCCTTTTGAATCGACAAACATAGGAGTGAACTTCCAAATATCCATAGATATGGAACTCAAGGGACTTATCAATAAAATCATTTTGGTCTACCTTGACGATATAATTATTTTTCTAAGCATGTGGAAGATCACTTGGTTCATCTATAGCAAGTATTTGAAACGTGCCAAGAGTTTGGGATCTCTCTAAACCCAAATAAATGTGTGTTCATTTTCCATGAAGGTAATTTGATTGGGCATGTCATCTTCAAAGATGAACTCATAATTGATCCATAATGATTCAAGGCCATCTCATCCCTCCCTCTCCCAATTCACAAAAAAAGTCTTCAAAGCTTATTGGGAAGAATAAATTTCTTCAGGAGGTTCGTGCCAAACTTCACTACTCTAACTAATCCCCTTACAACAATTCTCAAGAAAGGCACCATGTTAAGCTAGACCCTAGAAGGCAAAAGTATTTTTGAGGCCATCAAGTGTGTTATCACCCAAGCTCCCACTTTGATCAACCTAGATTATGGTAAGGATTTCATCCTTTATGCATTTAGTATAGATGAAGGAATCTCAACTATTTTTGCATAGTAGAATAGTGATCATATGGAGCAGGTTATTACTTTCTTTATCCAAGCACTCAAGGATTATGATCTTTACTACAGCTTTGTGTAAAAACATGTACTTGCAATCATAAGGGTGTTCAACAAGTTTAGATACATGATCTCCAAAAATAGGATCTAACTCATGGTCATATATGTGGGTGTAAAAGAGTTTCTAATTAGCAGGGATATCAATGAGAAGAGAGTCATCCAGATCATAAAAGTAATACAATATGACATAGATATCCAAGTAGCAAAACTAGTGATAGAAATAGGGTTGTGTAAATAGTTGGCCAAAAATATAAAAAATGAAGATTGTGTACTTCTTAAATTGCATGAAGACCAACTAGAAGATCAAGGTAGACTATCGAGATGAACTGAGAATATGAGGCCCTTCCTTCAGAGAGACACATACCCACCTGGCTTGAATAAATCCCAACAGAGACATTTTAGGTTACAAGCCATTATTTATTTGCTTGTTGATGGTGCACTTTTCAATAGAGACATCAACAGAGTTCTCTTAAGGTGCATAGAGTATGATCAAGTGAACATGATTCTTAAGGAGTTCCATGATGGGCCATCAATAGGACATTATTCTCCAAAGACCATTGCCATTAAAATCATGTGATATGGATATTATTGCCAAATTCTATTCAAGGATGCACACCCATGGTTCCAAGGTTGTAAGAAGTGTGTGTTGTTTATAAGCAAGAAGAAATTGGTAGCCTTACCCTTGCACCCAATACAAACTGATCAACCCTTTGTGCAATGGGGCCTAGACTTCATTGACATGATAAATCCATCATTAAGCATAGGGCACAAATGG
This sequence comes from Torreya grandis, assembly GCA_037957365.1. Taxonomy (NCBI): domain Eukaryota; kingdom Viridiplantae; phylum Streptophyta; class Pinopsida; order Cupressales; family Taxaceae; genus Torreya; species Torreya grandis. The sequence goes on from JARHVA010007050.1 coordinate 642,911, forward strand.
ATCCTCATGGCCATAAATTAATTTACAAGGTAGACAAAGGTGGTAACTCTCATGGAATATAATGAGGCATCAATTATAGACTTGTATGAAAGCATTATGATTAGATTTGGTGTTTTAGACACCATTATCTCTGACAATGTAATGGTTTTCCTTGGAGCCAAGATTAGTGGTAGGGAAGTCAAGCTCAACATTCATTTGAGTGCCTCCTCTAACTATTACCCTTAATTCAATGGCTTGGCCAAATCAATGAATAAAAACTTGATTAAAATCATCAAATGAACCATGGAAGATAATCATCGATCTTGGTATACCAAACTCAAGATAGATCTTTGGGCAGATCAAATAACATCAAAAAGGATGCCCAAGAATTCCCATTTCATGTTGGTCTATGGGAAGGAGGCAAGACTACCTGTATCTCTTGAGTTTCCTTTATTAAAAATAGTCTATCAATTAGAATTGCTCGAGAGTGACCCCCTCATAGTAAGAATGCTCAAATTGATGGAACTTGATGAGATTGTGACATAAGGCATGCACTCTATGGAGATTCAACAAGCACAGACAAAGAAGACATTTGACATAAAATTTAATTATAGAAGTTTCCAAGAAGGGAATTTAGTGCTCAAGTGGGACATAGATAGAGTAAAATCTAGGAAACATACTAAGTTTGATGCTATATGGAGTATCCCATATACCATAGTCTATTGCAAGCAAGTCAATGCTTTCCAACTCATAAAGTTGAATGGATAAGAGTTTCTCATCCCAGTTAATGGGATTCATCTCAAACACTATCTCTATTGATATTGTATATTTTTTAAATTAGTAGATTAAATGTTTTAATTTACCTAAGCATTACATTTGTATGTTGTTTAGACTAGTTTTATTTACTCCAAGAATTTGTGCATAGTGCTCTGCTTAGTTTAGGTCTCCTTTCCTCTGAGCACCATTTTTTGTGGTTATTCATTTGTTTATTATGTATGGAAGGTAAAGATCAATTCAATTATTTAGTGATAGACCAAGCGATCAATTTAATTATTTAGTGATAGACCAAGCTAGTTATAGCCAAATCACAACTTAAAGATATAAAAAGTGTCAGATGCTTCTATGAATCCATGCTAAATGGATCACCTCAAAGGCTAATGAGTCCCTACTTAGTAGGAAAGTGGCTCGTATAGGTTGCCAAAATCATTGACCCTCAAGGTCATCCTAGCCTGCTTAGAGCTCAAAGGACCTTGCATAGAGAGTCTTCATACTTACATGGTATATTAAGATCGCGTGTGGATATCCCCTCGTAAGCACCTAAAGTTGGTACTCAACATAGATCTATACCTTAGTCAAGAATATATGTGTGCCTATGCACAAGCCTCTTTGCATGACCCATGTAAATATTTATACACTTATGAAAAATGTATAACTAAAGGCATGCAGATAAACTATGTGCATAAAGTTCCCAAGATTCAGATAATGGTAAGCAAGAAGTGTGCAAAACATATATTCTAGATTTAAATGTGCATTTGAGATCTTCATTACTTATACGTGTTCCTCTTCAAGAAGTATTACATGCCAAAATGTTAAAGACCCAAGCTTGAGCATGGTAGTTATCATTTTGGAACCCATCACCCACAGGGTATGCACCTTATTCTACATAGATCAATGATCATCCTACTATGTAACCTTCAGTATGCACTCTTTGTGTGGGATGCATCCAAGTATTAAAGCATACATAGGTCAAGGTGATAAATGAATGCACACTTAAATGAATGAATTCAAGAATGTAGGGATCAATCAATCTACAAAGACTAAAGAGAGTCCCATGCCCTCTTCTCATGTAAGCTCTCTACGTGCAAGTGTGACACCTATGTAGAACCTAACTAAGTCTTGAATGCACATTATCTAGGGCACTTATGGTTCCCATGGGTGCATGGTACATATTTTTTATATGCACACAATATGACATGGTAGAATATAAAAGGACTTATGTAACTTTTACATCAAAATTAGGCCTAGATAGATCGATAAGTAGCAGGCGAGTATATAAATTAGTTGCATGTAGTTAGGCATTGAATGAATATATAGAATAAGTTGAAGGAAAAAGTGGTTTTCATATGTCATAGCATGGATACATATCTCCCCTGACCATCTAAGAATCCTTCATTCCTAAATGCACATGTGGATCCATGATAGTCCTTTCAACCACTTTTAGATTCAAATTATCAAAAATAATTTAAGAAACATGAATCCTAGTGACTAGTGTGTGGTGAGTTGGTCTTCTTGATTGACCTAGAGCCCTGAGTGCCAACCTATGAATTCAATTTTATATCTACCACCCCATGTCATGAACTTATTATATAAGAGTTTGATTAACCTTATAAAATCCCTAATTTTTATTGTATATGGAGCCCTCTCCTTGGCATAGCAAAGCTATGCCCATTAAGTTTGTAATATGAGCTTAAGCCTTAAAAATTAATGTGAATTGGACTGTATTTATTTCATACTTTGTGCTTTATGTGAATTTAAGGTTGTTGATCCTTGTATGTGAATGTTCACCCCTCTCATTTTTTTCCTCCCTTTGCACCTCTACATAGAATTGGAATCCTCTGTAGGTCACACTCTATGTATACACAGATCCACATAGGTGTTATCTATGGACCATTTTTTACCCCTATCAACATTACATTGTGTCCCATTACCTCTATTCAAAACACTTATGCAGTGGATGCTCGATTTGAAGGTAGTGCATCTAACTCCATTAGCTTTATTATGTCATATGTGGGTGAGGTGCTTGATCTACTCTTGGTGCATCACCACATTCCCATTTCAATAAATATCTTACATTCTCCCTCCCTTTTCCCTCAAAAGATTTAGGTTTAACACTAGTCATAGATTGCATTTCTGCTTTTTGTAGGTCTGCATGCTAGTCCTAAACTAGGTGCACTTAGATTAGAAGGAATTCAGCCTACTCTAGAGGTTCATCCCAAGGAGTGTAAGGGTCCCACACCTTGGGGATGTTTTCATCATTATGATAAGACATCAGATATTCCACATGAATAGGTGAACTGAATACTCCCTTGCCTTACACTGAATGCTTTGTGCCCCATACCAAGTACTCATACTCCACACCCACTAACAAATGCACTTACACATCAAAACATCCATGAGTGCACATTTAAAATGATAACAAGTCCATCATATGAATGGAAGATATGAGGAAAATTCAAGCAATGGAAGAAAGTTGTGCAACATGTCTATGAGGCATGATGGAGTGGTTGAAAGAGTGATGTTGGAAGCTTTTGATTTCTATAATGTGTTGTTTTATGTGCAATTATAGAAATGGAGAAGATGCTTCTCTAAGCATTCAAATCAAATGGTGATGAATATGTAAATGATGATGAGATGATATCATCATATGACAACATAAACATACCTAGGATAGTTAGAGACCTAATTTCTAGCACTAATAATGTTGTCATCAATATTATCAATGATCATATCACTACATGGGAGCTCATAAAAGTGATTTTATAGGGTTTCTAGTCATGAGAAAGAGTATTTTCCAATTAGTGATGGATAATGGAGAGATTAAATTCCTTGTATGGATACCTACTGCTTATACATCGATCACATTACTAAATTTTGCATGGGTTTGTCATATTTATAGCCATTACATCATTTTTATATTGATGGTATTAATATTTATAGTCATTAACTATTGTACATCTGTGTCATTTGAGAGGTCTTATTTTCATGATAATATTAGTAGAGGTGTCCTATTATGGAAGACAATCATCCTAGTCATTCTAGTGTTGATTTAGATGGGATTCCAAGTGACTTGTGGTTATTATGCTTTATTTCTAGTTTACATGCAAGTTGTGTTGTGCCATGAATTGGAGGAATCATCCCATAGTAACATTATGGCACCCACTAGAGCTCAACACTATAATCATGAAGTAAATGTTTGGGATCTTCATCATATGAGAAGAGCATATGGGCAAAATAGAAACATAGTGGTGAGCCATTGGGGTAGCCTTTAGCCTTAATGATCTATAAACTGAAAATACAAGTGTATTACATTCGAAAATCACTTGTTCATGTTTATGAGATCCTTCAAATTTTCACTTTCTTGTGTTTAATTTGCATAAAAAATTAAAATAAGAATTAAAATGAAGATTAGAATGCAATAATAATCAAAGAAAATCAAAGACAACACCAGCAAATTGATAACGGAGTTTGGCTTCAATAGCCTACATCTCTGGGTCTGCCCAATAGTGAGGACCATTTTATTAAAATGCTACAACAAATGGCTTCAAAAACCTTTACAAATCTTCGATTTCACCTTCTCTGATCTTTATTTTCCTACAAATATTTCTCTTAGACCTGAAAACAAAAGCCCAAGGCCGTACAAGGCAAAAACAAAGCTCTAATCCGCCTAATTCTCTTTACACAATCAGAAATCCATGTCAATACAAGTAAAAATTACTCCTTTTTATAACATTTTAGCCACTGTGGTTGAAGCGGTCAAGACCTTAGCCTTTTAGGCACCAGGTCTCAAGTTCAAAACTCCCTCCTCCATTCTAGGTGCCTAGGGAAGTGGGTAAGGGCGTCCTTCTTCCATGGGCGCGCTTTGACCAAGGAAATAGTCCCACATTTGCTAGGTGTGGTTGTTTTCTTGCTTTAAATAGAAAGTTTGCTAAAGTTTTCAAATGAGAAAGATTTGGGTGCCAACTTTGGACACCACCTAGCCTGTTTAAATGCCTAATAATGAGGGATGCACTTAATGTTTTATGGCATGGAGGTTTGGTGCCTATTTGGATTTGAAAAGGTCAAATATCATGTACATCAAATAAAATGCCTAACCATTTTTTTTTGCCCTCTAATTATTTTCCATGTGTCAAATGGAGATTGGTCCACTTTGTGTTCCTCAACTATGCCACGTCACTTTGACATCCTTGTCGCATGATTTCTTCAACTGGCTATATCTTGAACATTCAGACTCCATTTTTCAAACCGCGAAAAGCACTAGAAAGCTCTCGATGAGTACTACAATGTGCAAATGATTTGAACTAAATTTAAAGAATTTGAAAAATAGAACGGTACATGGATCCACCTAGATCACTTAAGGGAATGTATGGAAGATGTTCTCATACCATAGATAAAATACTTCATCAAGGGGGAATACGTAGATGTGGGTAAAGGATGGAGTAGACTCTCATGATAATTTTTGGTAGAGATTTTACTACTTGATAGTTATGGGGCAAAAACAACACAAGGGGAGAATATATGGTAGCTTTTGGTATTTTGGGAGTTTGTGGATACCTTCAAACATTAATATATTTTGAAGGATCATATTGTGCATGAATTTCATTAATTATCCATTTAGGATATCAAAGATAAATCACACTATGTTTTTTGGCATGATTTATCCCACTTGACATGTATAGGATCTATAATCGTACTTCTCATGACCCTATTCCTCCCTATGATTACACATCAGCTCACATGCAGACTATCAACCTTGGTTATCCTACTTGGAGACAATCACCATTTGATTAGACCTTTCTTGCATCATATTCTCATCCCCTATACATCCTTAGAAAATCTTAAACCTGTTGCACACTAGACAAGCTCTCTATGCTCCTCCTAGGACTCTTCCAAAGACCTGTTGACCACCTTGGGTGGCCTTTTGACCTAGGCCATGGCTTAGGGAGGAAAAACATGGACTGGGCCACATGTTTCCTTCAAAAAATCCATGGCCTAGGTAAAATGCACAAAAAAGATCCCTGTTTAGGCCTAAACGGCTATAAATGGCTAGTTTTTGGTCTTTTGGTGGATTAGGGTTGAGATATATGTCATTTTCTCATTTATTTAAGACTCTCTCTTAAATATCTCCTAATTTCTTGTTCTTATCTTCCCACTTGATCATCACACTCAAAGCTTGGTTACCTTCTTGAATCTCTCTTGGTTCTTACTTGGCACACTTAGCTTTCATTATAATAGGGGATGCCCTACCATACTACAACTTATCTTGGTGATTCACATTACTCTCTGCAGTGTTCCTAAATATTGTGGGTTGCTCCTTTCTCCCTCAAGACTTCATTTCACCTATCCTTGTGCTCCTTGAATTGGCTCTCTCATAGATTGGCAGTTTCTCCTTCACCTTTTCCACATCTTTTGGCTCTTGGTCTAGACTCAACTCACACACAACCTGATCCTCTTCCTCTCTTGCTTCCTAGCTTGGATAATTGGTTGGTAGAAAGCTTGCATATTTATTTTTATTTTTATATAAGGGAAATTTTCTATGCAAATTGAAATTCTTGTTTTTTTGTAGCAGTATACATGCTAGGGTTTGATTGTTTTTAGTGATTTAGCTTGTTTAGAGCATTGTCTAAAATAGTTTCTGAATTTCTATGCATTTTTAAGTGGTTAAGAATACTTTCATTAATTTAAATATACCCCATTACATGGTATTCTCTCTTTTGGAAACATTTCTCATTACATATTAGAATTTTAAATTCTCAAAATAGTGTTGAAAGTAAAGAGATAGCTCAAAATTAGATTAGGTTTACTCTTGAACCCTTACTTGAAAACATATTTATTTCTTAAAACATATTTCATTTGGCCTGAAAGTGTCTTTGCTTCTAATTTTATGCATTACTTGTTAGCTCTCTTCATTCAGTATTGTTATTTTTGCAATTTATATGCAATAAGTTATCTAGTCTTAGCTATTTTCTTTATTGTGGTTATACCCATTAGAGATACCAATGTCCTTTGTGTACTTGATCATGCGATCCCTAACCTGGTTTACAAGTCTATCTATAGCTTGGTGTAAGCCAACAAACTGGATATCCACTATAGATCTATTATAGCCCATAGAAGCCTTGAATCTTCTAGCCTCCTAATTGTTTGTTTAAGTACCCTATGTACCCCCTGCCAAACACTAGTGGTTCTATTTAGATTCTTGGAGCTACATTCTAGCATTCCTAGTGGGAACTCACATATGGTCTCACATTAGCTCTATCCCATTCAGATCTCTCTTATCCAGCTCCCCTCTATTAGTTGTTAGGATTTACTTTCATTTGTGTTTTACTTGTCACTTTGGTTATTTTCTCCTACTTTGGTTTTGTGTCATTTTGCCTATTAGTTCTCTATCTATTCACCTTTTTTATTGTCTCCCATATTATTCTTACTTAATTGCATCCATGGTCAACTTCCCACCCTTGGGATGTCATTTCCATCAAATTTAGGGCCTAATCCCTGAGCTCACTTATGAACAAGCCACAGCTATAATGGAATACCATAAACACCATAGGATCCAAGAGGTTCCCTCAACCCAGCATGGTGATCTAGACCCTCTCACATTCCAAAGGGAACAAGATTTTAGGTCTATAACCAATGGACTCAGTCCCCTTTGTACCAGTTTGAGCTTCATTCATTTGAGGATATTTCCCCTCAGCCTCATACCATGACTCATTCACCCATTCAAGGTGATTAGGATACCCTTGCAAGATTGAGACTTGATAAGCTATGTACAATCATTGATGATTGTCATAGATGCCTTCAAGTGAATGATGTGCATCCTTCTCTCCCTAGGATTCAGTGACATGCTTCCTCTAGAGATAGAGCTCACACCCATTCAATTTTAAGTGCCTCAACTAGTTCTCACATGAGTGCCCTACCTCTTTCTAGGTAGGAGACTATATATTAAGAACCACTTCATGTCCATGTTGTGGGTCATAGGTATTCTAACTTGATGAGGTATTTCCATAATGAGGAGTCCTCATATCCTCCTAGACCTTTTAGAGTTTTAGATGAGCATGTTCATTTCAATCACCACCTACAAACTAGAGATCTGTGAGATGTTTATCCTGAGCATCAACGCCCTCAGGTTGACCCTCGTTTGATGGCACATGACCAACATTATAGAGACTTAGTTCACCATGATTATTTTCAAGAGTATGCCACATCATCCCATCATCCCCATAAGGAGTAATATCCTTCCCATGGTCATTCCCCACCCTATGGTAGAGTTGATTTTTAACATGAGCATCTCCCATATCAAGAGTTACCTCAAAATTAACCTATATGTGATTAGGGTTATAATGATGCTTATTGACATAGGGTATATCATCACCATCATGAACCCCCTCCTAGAGCTCGTCACCAACCAGATTTCAACAATGCCTATGAGGATCTATGTAGGAATCCTCTATCCCCTTGGGTGTATGTTATTACCCTTCCTACTCTTATCCTTGGATTACCCAAGTTTAATGGGACTCAGGACTCTAGTCCCATGAAGCATATTATGAAATTCATGATGATGTGTATAGATTGGGAATAAGATGAAGGCATTATGTTGAATATCTTCACTCATTCTATGTGAGTTTAAGTTATTGTTTGGTTTTAAAATCTTCTTCTAGATTCTCTCTAGTTTCTAGCTCCTTCTGGATGACTTCCTCTAGTACTTTGATATCTCCAAATCTTTCAACCTCAACATCCAATCACTCACCTCCATGGTGTAGGCCAAGGGCGAGTCAAACTTTGATCTTGTCTATAGATGTCATTCAACCATCCATACATGTAGAACAAGGTTCTTAAATGATCAGCTTTATGACATGTTCACATGAGCATTAAGGTAGGAGGTTCACCTTGAGGTCCTCAAGAGTGAGCCCACCTCGTATGATGAAGTTGTTTATGAGTATCTAAAGATTGAAGTCTTTGAGGTGCATGTAGGCATGTAACCCATGCCAACACAAAATTCATACTCTTTATGTGATCCTAACCATAATATGACTGACAATGGTGTCATTGATTCTCCTTCCAAAAAGGACAATAAGGACAACCACGAGGTAAATAACTTGATCAAGAATCTAACTAAAAATAAGGATTTTGACTCAAGCATAATAAAATAATGGATGGTGTTCCCTTATTACCCTATCAATTTTTACAATTTCCATTAGATGAAATGGCATGATGATACCAATTATGCTACCCAAAAGTCTGGTACACAAGCCTCACCTCCATCTTAAAGTTCTCCACTTATGAAACCCAACTAAAAATTAAATGTGTTAAAGAAGCCTCTACCTAACCATGACAAGGAGAAGAAGAAGAAGAAGAAATCAAAGGCTAAATCCCCTCATTTCCCTTCATGATCTTTTACCTCTTCTGACTCCTCTTCCTATGCTGACCTAAGAGGGAAAGCCAAGAATGAGAGTACCAAGGTCATTATTGCTATTAACATTGCCTCTACTAGGTATGAGTGCTTGTCAACACCTACTTTGTTTAGGTCACCAACCTAATTGGAGAGACTAGTGGTACTAGGATTCCTATCTAGCCCACAAGGGTAGGGAATCTTAAAGTTAGATTTGACTTTTGGCATAACATCCCTCTCTAGGTTAGACAACATCCTTACTCTATCATAAAGGAATTATAGGGCCTCTTAGCTGGGATCTCTATTTGGGACATTCTTTTCCTTTGCTCTGAGCAAAGGAGCCTCATATTTGATGAACTTGGTCTCTCTTACAAGGGTCAACTATGAGATGACATTGAAGATTTATCCAACTCCAATGCATCTGAGCACCCTCATCCTCCTGTCTATATTTCAACCCCGCCTCTTTTCTAGAAGATTTGATTCTTGTAAAGAAGGCTCATTTCCCTATCTATATTGAGACATCTATCGATGACTGTCATGTTAAGATATGCATCATTGATGAAGGAGCTACATTGAATATCATGCCCCTACATATGTTTAATGAGCTTGGGATTAACTGAAAGAAGCTCTTTGATTCTCACCATAACTATTTTGGTTTCAAAAATGACACGGTTGTGCTGATGGGAAATGTGAAGCTATGGGTCAAGTTTGGCCCAAAGATATTCAAAATCAAATTTTTGTGTATTAAACATAAATCTTTCATATAATATGATTCTTGGTCATCCTTAGACCATTGTCATGCAAGCCATCATGTCGACCATGTTTTGCATGGTTTAGTTTGTGCATGAAGGTGAGGTTCATACCATAGAGGCTGACCTAGATCCCCAGGCATTTATTTATACAAAAACAAACCCTCAAATGAGGCTTTGGTTGCCTCCTCACGGAGCTCTATGGACTCCCACATGCCCCTACTTATGAATCTCATTTTCTCAAGGATGAATATTATGATCTAGCTGAGTATCAAGCAACATTCACTCCTTCAGAGTTTGGAATGTAACAACCAACTCCCTCTCTAAACCTGTCTCTCCAAGGTGGATCTTCCCTTTTTAGAGACCTCTTTTGAGATGTCTCTCTAAATTTTGAGCTTCCTTCTTCTTCATTCTTCTCCCATTATAATATTGGATCTCTCAATACAATTCCCATGGAGATTGGTAGAGTCATTGAATCTGATCTTTAGTGCTATACCATCCATGGTATAACACACAACCTAATCAATGAGAGAATAGATTATAAGAAGCTTGTGCCCATGTATTGAATGTGAAATGATCCTCTTACTTGTTTGGTTTTAGAGGTCCCATTCACCAACAATGTCCCCAGCTTCGGTACTTTTATGTCTCATGTCATGACTAGTGAACCTAATGATATAAATTATCCATCTCCTTATTTCTACCTTTTCCCTATTATTTGGCCTCTTTGTAGGCTAAGTAGTGGTGTACCTTTGGGGCAGGCCTCTAGTTAGGGTGAAATGGTGGCCTTCCCTTTAGGGTAGGCCTAGGCCTAGGCCTATGGTACTTTGATGAGCCTAAGAGCTTACTAGAAAACCCTCCCCAAGACCCCATTGGGTGGATTTCCCATCTCGTGACATCCATCATCAGACTTTATGGGTGTTTGTATTTGTTCAGCTTGTGTACTCCTCCTTAGATGCACCTTAGGATAGTAGTATTTTACTTCTTTTAGTTGGTCATGTTATTTATTGCTTACAATTAACCCTTTATCAACTCCTCTCCTTCTCCACAGTTCATGTAGGTGGTGTGGGTTAGTGGTTGTGGTTACTTATGACTTGATCTAGCCTTCCTTGGTCAATTTTTGTCTATCATAGGCCTCCTACCACCCCTCATTGCTTCTCATTATGGTTAGCATTGTGGCACTCTTTCATGGTTGGCCACTGCACAATGGTGGTGGCTCTATCGACTGAGATGCCTTTCCTACCTCTAGCAACCTAACTCCACATTGAATCTTCATGAGAGAGAAACATGACCTTGGTTTAGTTTTGCATGCTTTCTAATGAGATAAATGTGTACAACTAACATGTTTTTCTTTCTTCCCCTCCTCTCATTCCTTTTTGGGCAAGTTTTAGGCCCTATCAAATTCCTTAAGCTTGTTTTTGGCCCTTTTTGACCCAAGTTATGGGTTTCTGGGCTAAGTCATAGCCTGGAAGTGGGCTAGGCCATGGCCCCCATGGATTGGAAGTGGTCCAAGATGTGGGTTTTCCTAGATAGGTCACAACTTGGGCTAGAAGCCTTCTTTTTTCCCTCTCAGAGCTTCTATTTCATTCTCTTATTACTCCCAAAACCACATAGCCTTCTTCTTAGAGGTTTTGGCCCATTCTTGATGTAATGGTGGGGTTCATTTATTTCTTTAAGACCTCTTTCGTTGTGTTTTAGGACCATTCTAATCTCTTGGACCCCTAAGTCCTTTAGCTTGTTAGGCATGTGTGCTCTTTATTAGATCTCTCTTCTTCTTTCAATGTATAGTTTCTCATCTAATTCATAGTTGATCCTAATGATTCCATTTCCCTCTTTCATTATGGTTCTTGTAGGTGTGGATTCATGGTTTTGGTTGCTTCAAGACTTACTCTAATCTTCATTGAATAGCCTTTGTCCCTTCATAGACATCCTACCACCCTTCATCACCTCATCCCATAGTTAGTGTTGGTCTTTGCCCCTCGATTATGACTTGATTATGTTCTTTGTCTCCATTATGTAACTCGCTTATCATTATCTATATCAATACAATCCTTTTATAGAATCCTCTTACATCCCTAACCCCCATTGTAGTGTACGTCTTAGTGGTGATTCATATAAATGGTGATAGTTGAGGTAACCTAAGACCCAACACTACCACTTGGATTATCGATGACCCATAAAACTATGAGTTTGTTGTAGCAGGATTCCTCCTTACTAGTGAGACAAATGATATAGTCAAGTATCATGTAATCATTGGTGTTTTGACTAAAGCTCATGTTCTAAGCACGCACTATGTGCAGTTATTCTTTGACTTACTCTTACTCATGTCGTAGCTCAATAGTGCCTAGGCAATCCTTAGCTCTGAGTTGTTCCTCCCTCTTTAAGGTGGCACATGATTTGTTTTCCTTCTTTGAGGACATTCAGGTCACCCATATCCCTCATAGGGAGATCACTAGGGCTGATGCCTTAGTGAATGTCATTCTGGATTGTGAAATTTGATTTGATATCACTTGTGTCCCTTCTTCATAGGAGCTAGAGCTCAAGTTGGATTTTAGATTATGCAGCATTTGCACTTTCACACATGGATCACACTATCCACTTATTCCACCACCATCTTTATTTGGTAAGTACATGCAATGTTCTCTTTTATATTTTCAATTCTTGCTTTCTTTTACTTTTCTGTGGCACCAAGTATTGCATAGCACTCCTTATTCATTTGAACACCTACTGCATGTACATCAAGGGTAAATGTAATCATACTTCCAATGACCCTACTCCTCCCTATGATTACACATCAACTCACGTATATAATACCAACCCTATTTCTCCCACTTAGATACATTCAAAATTGACTTGGACCTTTTTTGCATCATATTCTCATCCCCTATACATCCTTAGCACATCTCAATCCTTTTGTGTGCCAGACAGGCTCTCTAAGTACCTCTTGGGGCCCTTCTAGAGACTTACTGACCACCCTAGGTGGCCTTTTGACCCAAGCCATGGATTAGGGAGGAAACCCATGGATTAGGCCACACATTTCCTTCACAAAATCCATAGACTAGGTTGTGGCCTAGGTAGAATGTGCAAAAAATGTCCCTGTTTGGGCCCAGACAACTAGTTTTTGGTCTTTTAGCAGATTAGGATTAAGATATATGTCATTTTCTCATTAATTTGAGCCTCTCTCTTCACTCTCTCCTACATTCTTTCTATAATATTCCCACTTGATCATCACACTCAAAGCTTGGTTGCCTTCTTGAATCTCTCTTGGTTTTTTCTTGGCAAAGTGAAATTCTTGTTTGTTTACAATAGTATGCATGCTAGGGTTTGATTATTTTTAGTGATTTATCTTATGTAAATCATTTTATATAATATTTTATGAAGTTTCATACATTTTTATGTGGTTAAGAATACTTTCAATGTTTGAAATATCCTCCATTACATGTTATGCTCTCTTTTGAAAACATTTCTCATTACATAGTAGAATTTTAAATGCTCAAAATAGTCTATTCAATTTGCATAAACACTCTCTTACTAAACTAGAAAATTGCAGTGTTAGAGAACAATAGTGTTGAAAGTAAAGAGATAGATCAAACTTGTTGTCCCCAAAAATGTCACTCATTTTTGGGACAACCTATGAACTATTTTGGTTCAATAGACCAAAATCCTCTCTCCCCTTTTCAAAAATTGTTCTAAGCATTCAAGTTCTTAATTTTTCAAAGCTCTTCCAAAAATCTATGGACTCTATAGGCTTGAATGTATGGACTCTACAGACTTGAAACTACGGACTCTGCAGGCCCATTTCTACGGACTCTGCAAGCAAAAATCTACGGACTCTGCAGGCCAAGTTCTATGGACCTAGTTCTACGGACTTCACAGGTTGATTTCTATGGACTCTGTAGGAAGAAACAAGCTCTCAACACTTAAACAATTTGAACCGCTTCAAGGTTCAACGTCATTGGCAAGAGTTAAGCACTTTGGCAAAGGTTCAATAGTTTAACTGCTTCAAGGTTCAATGACTTCAAAACACTTATAAAGAGAAGAAGGCTTGAACCATTGAACCAATTTGGTTCAAAGTTTAAACAATTTCAATGGTTCAAAGGTTCAATGTGTGGTTGGTTCAAGCAGACAAGGGACTTAGCCAAATAAAGGGATTGAACTAATTGAACCAAAGTTGGTTCAATCAGTCGGTTCAATCGACAAGTTCAAGGGGCTACCCCAAAGCCAAAGGAACAAGTGCCCTTGCAGAGGGAAGTGAACCGAGGTTAGACAGCCCTTGCAAAAACCAGGTGAGGAACAGATGGACCGTTGCAAAAGTTTGAAGGATAGTTCTAAGCTTGAACAGTCCTTGTGGAGGGCATAGTTCTCTTTCAGGAAAAGAAAATGGCAAAATGATTAAGGCATTTCCTTCAATCAAAAAGTCTGAAGGAATTCCTTCAGACTTTTACCCAAAGGAAAAGCCCAAAGAAAAGTCCATCGAAGGATGAAGCCTGCCGAAGGAAAAGACCGAAGGAAAATTCCAAAGGAAAGCAGACGAAACAAAGAAAATGATTCCTTTAGACATTTTGTCTGAATGAATTAACCCGAGGACTCTCCGAGAGAAAGAAGCCCAAAGGCCATCCGAAGATCGCCCAAAGGGCAGATGCCCTTGTGGGGAGCTCTCACCGGCCAAAATAGGCCTTTCTCCAAACCTCAAAGGGATTCTTCTCCTTCAAGAAGGACAAAACAAGAAAGCCAAAGGAATTGTCAAGGAAAGTGATGGGCCCACAGACATCAAAGTTGAATGTCATGAACTAGCTGTTGAGATCCCAAAGTTTCATGACATCCCCGTAGCCATCAAAATTAGGGTGACTAACTAGCCATTGGCTTTCAAGAGATGACGTGCCTAAAGATGTCAAATTTGTGGCAATGAAATAACTGTTGATCCTTGTAGGTTTAAGCGCAGACCCAAATGCATTCAAAGGCCTTAAGGCCAAGGCCAAAAGGAAGAACCACTGAGAGAAGGAGCGTAAAGAGCTAGTAAAGCTAGGAATGTAGCCTCGAGAGCTTAAATTCTAGGAAGAGACAAAGCTGGAAAAGAAAAAACCAGAAAGAGGGAAAAGCCCAAAATATCTATGCAAAAGTAATTTCAATAGGTGAAACAGTCCACTAAGTAGATATTTTGGCCTGCAAACATTGAAGGCATGGCCTGTTAGTCTCCTTTGGAGTAAACACAAAATGGACAACTACGCAGATGTTAGAGGGGACATACCAGATGATCCAGACCTAGGAAGAGACATATTAGATGAATGGACATGCCATAATTAAGGAAATGCATTGTTCTAAGCATGGTCCCTCCAGATAGAACTAAAAATGCATTGAAGGTGTTGATTGCAGCATGGGCCTTCCCATGGGAAAGAGTGTCAAGATTTGCTTGGTTGCTATATATTGCAATCTCTCTTTTGATACAAAGGAGATCTTCTCATTACCAGAAGCAAAACTCTACCCAAATTGAAAGGCAAATACTGAGACTTTGAGCTCAGATTGTTGTTCATATTATTTTATTTGAATGAGAAAGCAAGTGACTTGCAGACTTTGTGTTGTTGTAGCTTGTATCATTTTAGGAGATTGTTCTTATGTCTGTCTTCTGAATGTGTTCTTTTTTATTTGATCCAACAAGTAGAACTAGTGGAAGTAATCAGGAAGGTGTCCTGAAGCCAACTACTTTTAGACTTTGTGTTGTCATAGTTGTCTTCAGTGTGTGTTTATTTTATGTTTCTGTGTAAAGGACCTTGGGATGACTTTGTGCCCCCATTGTTCTTCATATTTCACTCTTGGGAAATCAAGGTGGAGAATTTGCACTACATCTTAGATTGCTGGTTACTTTGTTATTAGTTACTTGTCACTACCAGAAAGATTCCTATTGTTTGCAAGAACAAGCACTTCTGAAAGAAGAGAAGTGCCTTCTGTCATTTCACCAGGATTTCTACTATCCAGGAAGGGATTTGGCTCTTGGTTGAATGTTATTTTTGAAAGAAGAGAAGTACCTTCACCAATCACCCAAAATTTCTCCTTTGATTTATGAGCATCATCTCTGGAAAAAGAGATATGGATGGTGATACCCTACCCCCATGTGTTATTTTCTACTTATATATATATAGCATCGTATATTTAATAGGGAACCTCCCTTTGATGAGAAGAGAGAGTTGTCCCATGTTGATGTATTAAAACTACACACATGGATGACCAATCTCCCTATGATGTGGTGATAGGAACTATTTTTCTCACCAGTTACTGGTCAACAAAATATTCACCCAACAGTTTTTGGTGACTCTATTAGGGACACAGTAATTTTGTGCAATTTGGAACCTCAAGTTTCAGATTGAAACATCACCTGTGTCTTACCCATTATCATTATACCCTTATCCATTACATATTATGGTGACTCCATTCCATGTCTTACCCATTATCATTATAGCCTTACCATCTTCCTCCATCTCTGTTATATTATCTAGTCTGCAAAACCAGAGCCACTAGGAAGAGCGCATAATTTGAAGGCTCAAGCTGAAGCAGGGCCAGTTCTTTTCCATTTTTGTTTTGTAACCTGACCACTCCACCCAAATTTGTTATCCCTATTTTTCATAATTAAATCATTGCAGTTCAACGCCCCTGGGGTAACTCATTTGGCCCACTCAACTTGACTCCACCTCTGCATGAACTTCCATGTAGCTCAAGAAAAAACTTCCCCAAATTCTTTGGAGATGGGAGAGTTCACCCTGATGAACACATTGCAGCCTTCAACATAGCTTGTGGTGTGCTAGGGGTGGAATTTGAAGACATGGCAGTCAGGCTTTTTGTGGAGACCCTACAAGGTGTTAGTGCAGAGTCGTTCTACCATCTGCAATCTCAATTAGTGATAGACTGGAATACCCTAAAAGCCAAGTTCAAAGCAAGGTTCAAGCCCACAGAGGATGCCCATGCCTTGCTGGCCCAGCTCACCTAGATGAAGAAAGAGCCTCATGAACCTATGAGGGATTTCATTGCCAAGTTTGACAAGCTGAGAAATAGGATTCTTGCAATTTCTCAGCCAACACCTGAAAACCTCAAATGCTTCTTCATCAACTCATAGCTACCTAAAGTGAGTTTTCTACTGAGACGGGATAGACACATAGACCTTGTTGTTGCTCAGGACTTGGCTATGGAGCTAGAAGATGACCTTATCTTAGCAGAAAAGATAAGGAGAGAGCCTAAATAAGGTAAATCCTCTTCATCTTTTGAGTATCCATCTACATGCACCACGAATCAGATGGTGTAAAAGCTGGCAAATGAACTGCTAGCCTTGAAAAGGCAAATGGCCCAAAGTATGTCTGCTCTTCCTAATCAGGATATGCCAAAGAGGGCATTTCAGAATCAGCCATATCAAGGCAATGCACAAATCATCTTCCTCCCCCACAAAGGAACCTTGCCCTTGAAGCACCTCCAACCAAATCAGCAGTTGGATATCTCAAAATTGAACATGTTTTCTCTTTCCAACCTGAGTTTTAGCAAGGAAATAATGTTGATCGCTTCACAGAGGATCAAGAAGAGTCAGCTGGTGACTCCCACATTAGTTTCCTAAATTACCAGGATGAACCCAGAAGTAAAGATGAAGTAGTCAAGGGATCATATGCAGTGTTCACCCAGCCCAAGAACCAGTCAGCCCAGCAAGCTGATAAAGAAAAGACAGAGGAGCGACCTCAACCAGCAATTTCAAATGCTAAACATGGGACCACTCTGCCTTTTTAGCCAAAGGACTCGGTGATTGCTAAGAAGATAAGTACATCAAACATCCCTACACCTTCTACTTCAAATTCATAGATCAGTCCTCCCCCCCTAAAAACCAAAAAGATGAACTCCCATCCTCTCTTCCTAGTCCATTTCATTTATTTGACATAATTGATCATGTCAAGAAATCCAAAATTCAAATGACTAAATTTGAATTCTCGCAAACCAATCTTGAGCAGTTGGACATTGGTGGAGAACTAAGTATGGACTTGTTCGAGGCAAAATTTGTGGTCACCCAAACATCAGCCCCTACAACTCAAATTTTGTTTGAGCCATCAGGCAGGGGTAATTACTTCTTGACCACAAAGGATGCTCATGTCTCAGCTGATGAAAGTCCTGTAGCTAGAAATCTAAGATTTGATCCAAACAAGACAACAGAAGAATTGGTAGGGTGCAGTACAAATCAAGAAAGATCTTCCATCTCTAATGAAGAGAAATCTGATAGAAGATCATCTTCTGATGATGCTTGGATCCTGGAATTCGATGGCAGCAATTCTTCTACCAATCCTAGAGCCGAGACTATGTTGATATCTCCTCAAGGAGATATTTTTCCTTCATGCAAGTTGTAGTTTAGCAACACCAACAACACAGCTAAATGTGAATATCTATTACTCGAATTAAAGGCTTTTCAAGACCAGGATATCAAACTCCTTCACACCAAAGGAGATGCTGAGCTGATGGTTTATTAGGGGTCTGAGGGGGACAATCAAAGCATGTGATGCACTGGACTAGTAGAACAGTAAGATATGGTGGTGGAAAATACTGTTGTACTCTAAAGTCAGCAAAATGAACTCTTCACCAAGAGAACAAGGAGTTATGGTTTTTAGTTTGAAGACCACATCCTACCATGGGGCAAGAAGAAGAAAGAGCCAAGAGGAAGACACATAAAATTGGTTTCTTTGTGAAGAGTTCCATTTGCCCGTCACCATTTCTGGGGACAAAATGGTTTCCTGTTGGTTTATCAGGATGGCACACCATTTTCACTGTCTCATAATGGGTGGCATCTGAAGTGATTCAAATCTTGAGGCATCAGATAAGATCATCTGTACATATGTATATTTGTATAGTCTTTAGTTCTGTTCTGTGCTTTTTGCTTTCATTTTTGGCACCTTTATTTTTTGGGTAGCATGACTCCATATCCCAATGGCATACTTCAAGGCACCAAAGATTCTGGTTTCTACTCCCCTCAGTTGTTTCAAAATTTTAACTAAGGGAAGTTCCCCAACTGGAGCCATCTATTGTCCCCAAAAATGTCACTCATTTTTGGGACAACCTATGAACTATTTTGGTTCAACAGACCAAAATCCTCTCTCCCCTTTTCAAAAATTGTTCTAAGCATTCAAGTTTTTCATTTTTCAAAGCTCTTCTAGAAATCTATGGACTCTATAGGCTCGAATCTATGGACTCTACAGGCTTGAAACTACGGACTCCGTAGGCCCATTTTTATGAACTATGCAGGCAAAAATATACAGACTCTGTAGGCCAAGTTCTATGGACCCAGGTCTATGGACTTCACAGGTTGATTTCTATAGACTCTATAGGAAGAAACAAGCTCTCAACACTTAAGCAATTTCAGCCACTTCAAGGTTCAATGTCGTTGACAAGAGTTAAGCACTTCGGCAAAGGTTTAATAGCTCAACCGCTTCAATGTTCAATGGCTTCAAAACACTTATCAAAGAGAAGAAGGCTTGAACCATTGAACCGTTGAACCATTAAACCATTTTGGTTCAAAGGTTCAACGGGTTCAATGGTTCAAAGGTTCAATGCACTGTTGGTTCAAGCGGACAAAGGACTTAGCCAAATAAAGGGATTGAGCCGATCGAACCATTGAACTATTAAACCAAAGTTGGTTTAATCAGTCAGTTTAATTGGCAAGTTCAGGGGCTGCCCCAAAGCCAAAGGAACAAGTTCCCTTGCGGAGGGCAGTGAACCAAGGTCAGATAGCCCTCGCAGAAGGCAGGCAAGGAGCAGATGGACTGTTGCAAAAGTCTGAAGGATAGTTTTGGGCTTGAACAGACCTTGCGGAGGGCACAATTCTCTTTCAGGAAAAGAACATGGAAAAATGATTAAGGAATTTCCTTCAGACAAAAAGTCTGAAGGAATTCCTTCAAAATTTTGCTCGAAAGAAAAGCCTGAAGAAAAGTCTACCGAAGGATGAATCCCGTCGAAGGAAAAGACTGAAGGAAAAGTCTGAAGGAAAGTGGATGAAACAAAGAAAATAATTCCTTCGGACATTTTGTCTGAAGGAATTAACCCAAGGACTCTCTAAGAGAAAGAAGCCCGAAGGCCATCCAAAGACGCTCGAAGGGTAGATGCCCTTGCGGGGGGCTCTCACCGGCCAAAATAGGCCTTTCTCAAGACCCCGAAGGGATTCTTCTCCTTCAAGAAGGACAAAAAGAGAAAGCTAAAGGAATTGTCAAGGAAAATGATGGGCCTAAAGATGTCAAAGTTGAATGTCACAAACTAGCCGTTGAGATCCAAAAGTCCAGTGACATCCCTGCAGCCATCAAAATCAGGGCCACCAACTAGCCGTTGGATTTCAAGTGATGACGTGCTCAAAGACATCAAATTTGTGGCAATGAAATAGTCATTGATCTTTGCAGGTTTACGCGCAAACCCAAATGAATTCAAAGGCCTTAAGGCAAAGGCCAAAAGGAAGAACCACTGAGAGAAGGAGCGTAAAGAGCCAATAAAACTAGGAACGTAGCCCTGAGAGCTTAAATTTTAAGAAGAGACAAAGCTAGAAAAGACAAAAGCAAAAAGCGGGAAAAGCCCAAAATATCTATGTAGAAGTAATTTCAGTAGGTGGAACAGTCCACTAAGTAGATATTTTGGCCTGCAAACATTGAAGGCATGGCCTGTTAGTCTCCTTTGGATTAAAGACAAAATGGATAGCTGCACAAACGTTAGAGGGGACAGACCAAATGATCCAGACCCAAGAAGAGACATATTAGATGAATGGACATGCCATAATTAAGGCAATGCATTATTCCAAGCATGGTCCCTCCAGACAGAACTGAAAATGCATTGAAGGCGTTGACTGCAGCATGGGCCATCCCATGGGAAAGAGCACCAAGCTTTGCTTGGTTGCTATATATTGTAATCTCTCTTTTGTTACAAGGGAGATCTTCCCATTACCAGAAGTAAAACTCTGCCCAAATTGAAAGGTGAATATTGAGACTTTGAGCTCAGATTGTTGTTCATATTATTTTATTTGAATGAGAAAGCAAGTGACTTGTAGACTTTGTGTTGTTATAGCTTGTATCATTTTAGGAGATTGTTCTTATGTCTGTCTTCTAAATGCATTCTTGTTTATTTGATCTAACAAGTAGAACTAGTGGAAGTAATCAAGAAGGTGTCCTGAAGCCAACTACTTTCAGACTTTGTGTTATCATAGTTGTCTTCAGTGTGTGTTTATTTTTTGTTTTTGTGTAAAGGACCTTGGGATGACTTTGTGCCCCCATTGTTCTTCGTATTTCACTCTTGGGTAGTCAAGGTGGAGACTTTGCGCTACATCTTAGATTGTTGGTTACTCTGTTATTAGTTACTTGTCACTACCAGAAAGATTCCTATTGTTTGCAAGAACAAGCACTTCTGAAAGAAGAGAAGTGCCTTCTATCATTTCACCAAGATTTCTACTATCTAGAAAGGGATATGGCTCTTGGTTGAATGTTATTTCTAAAAGAAGAGAAGTACCTTCACCAATCACCCAAGATTTCTCCTTTGATCTATGAGCATCATCTCTAAAAAAGAGAGATGGATGGTGATACCCTACCCTCGTGTGTTATTTTTTGCTTATATATATATATATATATATAGTATATAGCACCGTCTATTTAATAGGGAACCTCCCCTTAATGAGAGGAGAGATTTGTCCCCTGTTGATGTAGTAAAACTCCACAACTGGATGACCAATCTCCCTATGTTGTGGTGATAGGAACTATTTTTCTCACTAGTTAGCTGGTCAACAAAATATTTACCCAATAAAACTAAGATTAGGTATTCTCTTAAACCCTTGATTGAAAACATCTTTATTGCTTAAAATGTCTTTTATTTGGCCTGAAAATGCCTTTACTTCTAATTTTATGCATTACTTGTTATCTCTCTTTATTCAACATTATTATTTCTATAATTTGTATGTAATAATTTATCTAGTCTTAGCTACTTGATTTACTATGGTTATACCCACTAGAGATACCTTCATCCTTTATGTGCTTGATCATGCTAGCCCTAACCTGGTTTACAAGTCTATCTATATATTAGTGCAAGCTATCAAAATGGATAGCCACTATAGATCTCTTGTATCCCATAGAAGCCTTTAACCTTCTATCCTCCTAGTTGTTTGTTTAAGTACCATGTGTACCCCCTACCAAACACAAGTGGTTCCATTCAAATTCTTGGAGCTATAGGATCTAGGTGTTATGGGAACTATAACATGACCTATCACTTTGGCATAGTGATACTTGAGAATATGAGGTTGCAGTTGCTTGAGTGTAGGTAATTTTGGGAAGGGTAGATTGTAATGTCCCCTTTTCTAGATAAATATAATTAATAATATTATTTAATTTGGGCCTAGTCATTTCTAATATTTTGTTCAACTTAATAATAATAATAAATTTAAAATAATAAGTATTCTTAAATACTTTAAATTAAACTTAATAATATTACTAAGTGGCCAAAAAATAATGTCAATAACTTATGTTTTATTATTAAAATAAAGTAAGTTTGGAGTTTGAGAGGGAAAATGTATAAAGAAGGTGGAGATGTCTATTTTTGACATCTATCTATCATCTAAAACTTAATTCCTCTAATGTTAAGTATGCTTGATTACATGTTCATCCATTGAGGATGAAACCCCTCATTAGCTTCCAAATTTAGGGATGAAAACCCTCAAACTCATCTTGATGACTTCATTTAAAAGTCACATTTAGGTAGAGTATCATTTTGTTGATAGCTAGGGCATAGTTGAAGGGTCGTGCAGAAATTTTGGGAAGGAAATTAAGGTGGGCACACACCTAGGGTAGCATTTAGAGGTGTCACACATCTTAAGGGATTTCCTTAGAGTGGGGTGACTTCCCTAAAGAGGTCATACTTTTATTTTGGTATTGTTTGATGGGTGAAATTTTTTTTTTTCACTCATATATCTGGTTATATTTAATTCTAATTCTTTAACTTGCAATTGGGTTGAAAATTAGAATTGATGTTTAAGGGTTTCACCTAAATTGACAATTAAATTTTTAGAGGATTTATATGGGGTTTGAAAGTTAATTTACATGCTTGAATATATATTTTTTCATAATTATGTATATGTTTTAGCTTGGAACCAATGAACCTACGTTCATCCCTTTGGTATATATTTATTTCAAAATAGATGCATTCATTATTTTAAAATTGGTTTTTTTTTCAAAACTTCAAACATTAGATGTTTTTATTTTCATTTTATTTTTCATTTGAAATACAATGTATCACATCTCAGTCTTGGTGAACATTTAGATCTTATTTGAGTCTCTCTCAAATAGTCTATTCAACATTCAGGTTTATTCGACCATCTATTATTTTCAATGGTTTGAAATATATATTTTCATCTTTTAGAGAGTTCAATGACTGCAAATAGTTCATTGATTCTAAACAACCTTGGTCCATGATTCAACAAAATATTATTTGTAAATAAGGAAATTACAATGTAAGGGTTGACATTGATGATTACCATGTCAAACATTGTGGAGGAACATGTCAACGGTGCAAGCTTAAATCTACATTTGGATGGTGTGGAATCTAAGTTGAATGAATAATAAAAGGGTGTTGCGAGAAGTAAAAATGTTTCAAGAAGTTGTGTTGATAAGAAAAATAAATGTGTAAAATTTTAAAAATGTTGTCAATGAGTATAGTTCTCTTTATGCTCAGTTGTTGGTTCTTACAAACATTTAAATTCTAATAAAAAATTAAACTTGTAAGAAACATTATAGCATGTTGATGATAATATACTAATAGTTCATACATAAGTAAATATGTAGAGGTAACCATATTGTTTTCTAAATCCATATAAGAGATAAACGACTAAAAATAAAATGGTGCTTACTATAGGCATCTAATTCCTATCACTATTATGCTACAATTATTAATCTAAGAAACATTCTGTAACAACACACAATCTGGGCCAATATCACTAAAATGTGCTAAAACATTCAACCCTGTCATGTACGTGTGTTAATTTAGGCTAATGTATCCCTGAATGGGGAAATGCATTTTATGTGGTTATTATATTTTATTAAATCACTTCAAGTCAAATTGTAACCATGCTAAAAGACACTTTGGACCAATGAATTCTTCTAATTTGGTAGCACATGTTATGTGTATGTGTTATTTTGCATCCATAATGCCCTAATTAGGGTATTATTCAATATACAACTGACACCTTCTTTTGATTATACTCTAGTCAAATTATGACTTAGTAAAATGACATTTCTAACTAGGTTGATTAAGCATGCAATAGATTTCCAAAGAATTATAAGAAATTAATCAGAGCCACTTAGGCAAATTAAACCAAATCAAGAGCCTAAGTGAAAACTCCATGAAAGTTATTGAAAATATAGTGGAAATTCATTACTAAAATCTACATCATCCCATGACATCATCAATGGGGTGGCATCCATAGGCCATTAATAGAACAAATATCAAAATTAGGCTCTCTCATGCCTCATCAATGCCCCATTCTTCCAAATATTAATTGGAATATTTATGGATTGTCCCTTCAAAATTGAATCAGTTCATGGCCACACATCTTGATTTCAATATAGACTGTCATGGCTAATCCTAAACATTTTCAAAAAACTATAAATAAGTGAGCCAAGACCACCATTTTAAAGCTTAAATTGTGTAATGTTATTATGCAAAATTATCTTCACAAAGATTCACCTATTTATATAAATTGATCAAACTTGTGATCCTAAGCCATTGATGCACAAGTAAATGATGGAGGAGCATGCTACTCTTTATTGCCAAAGACTTGGAGCACCAAATCCAAGAAAAAACATGATTTTTGCCCACTCTTGGAAGGACAGATGTTATTTAGAAGGTTTGGTAGTATTCCTTTCTTAAATAGCTCTTAGAATTCACTAGCATCACCCCATGAGGGAGTAAGATTTATGTTTTAGCTCTATATGTTTTTTTATAGATGTTTTCTTGACTAACACAAAGACTAATGCATCTTCTAATCTTACTCTACATTTTGGCATGCCCAGTGGGACCCATACCTCACATAAGTCTTCATGATTTATAATTTTGCATTTAGACCCTCTTTGGAGGTTTTTTTACACTTAATTTTTCTTACATTTTACATTTCTACGGCTTCTAAGACAAATAGTAGGATCGATCGATAAAATAACAAGATCGCTTTAGAAGTTAGCGAGATCGACCTAAACATTTAAGAGAATGCCTTTTGGAATGGTGGAAATGCATCCATGAATGGTGAGATCAAATTTATTCACTCTTTGTCCGCATTTGTGTTTTACAATATCAATGAGATCGCACTACCAATCATCAAGATCACTTTAAAGAATGGAGAGAATGCACTACAAATTGGTGAGATTGCCCTGTAGATCAGTGAGATTGTACTATACAATGATGAGATCATCCTAAACTAGTAACTAATAGGTGACTATTGTTTATTTTTTTATCATTTTTTTCATTTCAAGGGTAACTCCATGTACTTCTATAGGAATTCCCTACTAATCAGTGATATTTTCGTATCGATTGGTGAGATCGCAAACTAGTATCTCCTTTGCTTCTATCTTTTAGTGAGATTGATCTATAAAATAGTAGTAACACATTGTGGAATGGTGAAATCACTCTATGGAATGGTGATAGTGACCTATATAAGAAAATAAAGACTTAAAAATAGCAAGTTAGAAGTTTTTCTAATAATTTCACACCCTAGTTTTAGACTTTTAACACCTTGTCTATAGGATTTATGTCACATAATCTCCATTTCAGAACAAGTCAAAGGCAAAACTCATTACACACTTCCTTTTGGTGTCATAAAACAAAATCTCACATTAGTTAAATACTCTTAAGAGTTATTTTTATGATTTTTATTGAAGTGTGTGTTTTAACCAAGATGAGTGTTGCATGTATGCTCTCCCCCATCCCGTTTAGGGAACTTAGGTAACCAAAAATGCTTGGTGCCTTGCCCAAAGGAATAAAAATAAATTTTCTAAGGCCTTCCCCAAATTTGTATGGTTTAGGTGACCCCAAAATGACCATAAAGTCTTTTCACTTGTCTTTATTTTTATGCACTCTGACTTGTGAGTGGGAGTTCATCACCTCCTCATGGGTTCTCTAGGGAAACATTGACTTAGGAATTCATCTCCCAACATCATTTGTAACCCAATCCATAATGGGGTATATAAATTGAGGGTGACATGTTGGGATGCTTATTTTAAGTGGCTAAACAAGCTCTATTAGTGTTATTAGCTTTGGACTATCGGGGTAACTCAAACATCACATTACACTAAGAAATTGATGGATGTAGTGGTTGTGAAAAGGAAAATAATTTTCACAACAAGCTAGTTGATGTGGATCCAATTGATGTTAGCTTATCTAGTGTTAGCTAAACTTGGGACCATCTAAACATGTAATAATTTAGTTTTAGATAAACCCCACTTGTTGAAGACATACTGTTGATGCAGGATGAGTAGCCTAAATTCCCATGTCACCATAAAAACCCTTTAGAAAAGAAGGGGACTAAAACCCTACTTTTCATGCACTTTTACTTTTAGATTAATAATTAAAAATCCTTTCAAGAGCATGTATATAGATAGAATTTGATGGTATCATACAACCTTGTAGTTTTAGGATTTAGGATGTTACACTTAGGTGTGTTTATCATTTTATCATTTACTTAATTGGTATTTTTAAGTCTAAAATTATTTTTGTACAATCCAAAACACGTCGAGAAACCAAGCACTTTTTTATACACCAATTTTTTTGAATAAAGAGGCATTACATTGACTAAATTAAATTCACTTCTTGCCTTGTTCAAAGTCTTCATTCCAAATATTGTGTTTGTATTTTCAAAATAGTGTTATTATGTTGTCATTTTGAGTCTAAACCATTTGTCCATTTTGTAAAAATCTCAAAGTCCTTCATTTTTGTCTAAATTTGAAATCTCACCTTTCTAAGTTTTAATCCAAGGTGTTATCGATTTACCTTTCGTAGTTGGTTTGAGTAAATTTGGTATGACTTCCCATTTGGATTGAAGGTCAGTACCTAGATTCATCATCAGTTTATTCTCATTATGGACTTAAGTTGTCTTGAATTCATTCATGCTCTAAATTCCATGACCATTCTACATCTTGTTTCCATGTGGCATTGTTGTGCTACCCTCTTAGTTTTAGCTTTACACTTAGGAGTTCTAGTGGTAATTCACACTATGAGATTATTAGTTTACATTTTTATCTTCCTGATCAAAAGGACCTTATTCTAGTTTTCTAGTCATAACTCATAGTAGTTGTATCTATATTTTATAGTATTAATGTATCTTTTGATGTAAGTTTATTGTGCTAGCATGCACTTTAAGTTCCAAAGTTATCATACCCTCTTATAATTTGATGATTCTAACCCACCAAGGTTGAGTAATATTGTATCCACTTTCTTCTAATTATGTGGTATTTGTTGTCACTTGGATTTGCACCTATTAATGATATGCCTAGCTCTCCTCATCCAAGTGGCAGAATGGAAACATATCTCTTGTTGTGGGTAATAATTTGGTGAGATGAATCTTTAGAAGGGTTAGTTTCCTTGATGCACTCTTTGAAACAATATTTTATTTATCAACTTGTTATGAAAAGGGTTAATAAGACAAACTAAGAAAACTAAAATGTGATGCACCAATATTGAATTTCCTCCTAATGACTAAAATTATACTACTTAGAGCAAAACAAATCCTTCTTCACATAAAACTCAGAACATAAGACAAATTATTACATCAATGTTTCATATGTTATGTTCAAAAGGTATTTTGATACTTAGGAGGGTAATGAATGATTATTTAGTAGAATACAGTCATGAACCACTTATAAAGTACTTATACACTTAAAATAAAATGCTAACAAAGACCTGTAATAATTAATCTTATGCACACTTGGTGAACAATCAAGGATAACATGCTAGAATAGATCATCTTCTACTAGACAAGACCAACAAGATTACAACAACACTCAATTTTAAAACATGTAAGTAGGAAAATTCACTTGTTTTATTGCTTCAAGAGACATTCAAGTACAAAATTTTCTAGGATTTCACCATCAACCAATAGAGACTACTCGAAAGAGCTAAAAAGGTTAATATTTATAGCATTTGAAAGAGGGGTGAGACAAGGGAATTCCAAAGGTCACTTGGACACCTATCAATATAACAAAATAGGTTAAATTTTCATGACAAATAGATGTGAAATAAACCATGTGATGTTAAGAGGTCCAAATTTCAATACAAGTCATGAAACTATTGAAAAGTGGCATGAAACTCCTCATTTTGGCTTAGAAAATTGCTTTCATGATTTGGACCTATTTGAACATCCCAAAATTGACTAGTGATAACTCTTATGATTGGTATGAGATGGAAGGTTTTCATACATGCCTATCCATGCATTGGTTTCAGTCTTCCTCATCTATAAACTCTTAGAAGGAAGCCATCAATGCATGTAGTCTTAAAAACTCCTCTTTTATGTCACCCCTCACACTTGGCCCCAAAATTAGCATTAATTTTATATTAAAATACATGTAAGGGAGTGGATAAAACTTTTAAATACCCTCCATGGCCTTATACTACTCAGGTGCACCTTAAAATGACATCATTTGAGGTTTTCACACTTGTCACCCTTAGGTTCACTATGCTATTTTTGACTGGCTATGATGAGAGCTCTGGTTTGGACACTTAGGATTTTTTATTGGAATTAAATGACCATATGGAGTTATAAAAATTATATATTTTACTCACAAACTTTATTGCATCTTTTGAAACCTCATGTACCCTAAAAATACATAAACCAATCATAAAAACCCTATTTGCTACCTCATTTGTATAATTATATACAAATCATCATAATGGTGAGTATATTGAGGGAGTCCTATAATTTTAAATAGATTTAATTATCAAACTATGTCATCTGGATAGTTCTCCAAGCTTATTTTTTCAATCAGGGCTTGATTCAGGGTTTAGTAGGGTTTTAGGTAGTTTTTAGTCTTAATCTTTGTTCATAAATATATGATGTTATAATTGCAAAAAGTTTAAACAAAAATGACGTTAATAGACCCTAATAACCCCTCAAATCTCCTTTTTTCCCATGCAAACTCGCATAGGACATATGAACACATGAAGTCACCCTATCTAGCTTGTCTTCACAATTCTTGTATGCTTGGACTATCTCTAAGCTAAAGGTAGATTTATTATAAGTTTTTATGCATAATAAAATTTAAAATATGTCTAATTCCATATCATAAACATTCTCCCACAAAATATAACACTCTCCAAAATCCAGAAGTGATGGTGGACCCCCAATTAGCTTTAGGTTTACTTAAGGCCTAATAGACTTAACATGCACCCTGCTAGTTTGAGCAACTTGAACTGATATCTCATGGTTTTTATGGTATGTAATACTTATTAATTAAAGATTAAAAACCATCACATAACCTCACAATCACTTCTCTTCATCCTTTTCTCTCATTCACCAACTAGGCCTAGTGAAAGCTTGTTTAGTTGGACTATGTGCAAGGGTGTTTTGGTCATCTTGAAAGGTTTGGTCCTGAATTAGTAATTATGATCATATATTTTCATTTATTACACCTCAAAATATGTTTATTTAGGTTTTAAAAACCTCTTATCAATTTCCTTTGCCCATTTTGACCTCCTTAGCTTGCTTTGCTAAACCCTGATTTTCCTTGACTGACTGACCTCTAAGATGAACTAGTGAGGTATATCCCTATTACCCAAGGAAAATTTAATATTTCTGTAGTTTTATAATTTCCTAATGAGAATTTTAACCAAATTTTATATCTATATTCATCTAATTATGTACCTAACCAGCTCTAAATGCCGCAAAAAGGCCTCTAAAAAGCCTATTTTCTTGCATTTTTCTCAAATCCACCTAAGAGTGACCTCTCCAGACTAAACCAATGATCTTAGGCTCCTTAAAAATTATATTAATACTTAATTAATTCTAATTAATCTTTTAATTATCCCAAAAAACACTATCCCTCTTTGGATTTTTCATTCTCACCTATTTCACAAAGAGTACTAGCTCACTATACAGACTATTGCCTTTGGTTAAGGGGAAAAGTGGGTGGTCATATTGAAGGGGTTATTGAGATTGCATAAACACTTTCTTGATAAATCATAAAACATTTTGAGTTAATTGTAACCATTTCCTTCTCCCTAGACAAGCTCACCTCCTTACCCTCAATTCATGCTCAAGACTACACCTTAGGTTGTAAGTGTATATAGGGCTTTCAAGAGGTCTGTATGGGTTTCTTTTACATTATTTTCAGCTTATGAAGTTAATAATTATCTCAATAGATGTTATCACATGCTTTTATTATCATTATAATCTATCTTTAATCCTTCGTATGTAATTTAAGCTCCTCAACTGAGCCCTTCCCTATTAGACTGAGACACCCTGCTTAATTGATAGGTGTGCTTCAGCTCATTTAAACTTGGTTATGATGCTTATATAATTCCTTTGAATTCCCTAATTTCACATATCATTCCATTATAACTACATTAAGTTTTAGGGTCCCAAAAGAATAATTAAACACCCATACTGGCTCACTATTTGTATACCCTGTTGTAGGTGTGTATTTTCCCTAAGAAGGGACACCTATAGACACTCGTGAAACTTGAAAACCATGTATAAATATCATGATAATGGTATTAATTCCAATTTTAATGAAATTTAATCCATGATATAATTATATCCATAAGGAATTATATTGTTGGCAAGTTAAGATATCAAAAGCCATTCACAACTTTAAACCTGTAGATATCAGTGTAGAATTTTAGTGTTTTTAATAGCATATTTGAGGCTCCAAACTTCTAACTTCCACTTACTTCTTGACTCCCATCCTTGGCATATCTCTTGTCCATACTAGAGGAAATAATGTTTACCAATCTAGATGCTTTGAAACACTTTGTAAGCATGTATTAATATATCCAAAAAACTCCATGAAGCTTTGTTTTCACATTTTAGGGAAAGTTTCCCTAAACTCATTTTCTTGTCCCCTTCAACATGATTACACCTCATTTTATCTACCAGATATTTAAAATAGGTCTTCCTTAGGATATTAAATATTTTATGTTTTTAAGAGGTACCTTAGCCTGCTCTAAACCATCCATTCAAAGACCTTTATAATTTTGAGGTACCAATTATAGGTGGTCATGAGTATGCACATGCAGTAAGTGTAGAGTTATGGGTAGTATGTATGAATGGAAAGGTTTGTAACACTTATGTTCCTTCATAAAGAATTATAATGCACCTTTAACAATCCTAAGAGGTTGTAACACACATCAACCTTTCCACCCCTCAATATGACATCAGTAAAAGCCCTGTAGGTGTGCATTGGGCTGTTATACAGGTAGGGCATGGAATGGAACAACAACATGTTGGTGAATGGCCTTAAAACAAATAAAATGCATTAAAAACCTTCAAGTACATGATTTCCACCAAGAAAACTCTGAAACAAGTTCCACCACATATTATCCAACATGAAAACCATTTGCACACATCTAGAATAAAGCAGACAACGATCTCTAGAATAACTGATTGGTGTGATGAGTGAACTTGTAACCACACTTGTCTCTTCCTAAGAAATAAATTAACTCTCTTCATCTATTAATGACTTGAACCAACTGATATACCATGATTACAACTCCATGAACAAGATGGACAAGCTCATACATGTGACTATAAGTAAAATTGAGCAAAAGGTTGAACGTGAGAAGAGGTAAGGCTGCAAGATGCCCAAGGCATGATATAGTGATACCAAAACATGAAATTAGGTGAATATATGGATTTTATACCTATGTAAAACCATGTCCCATCTACATGAGACATCTACAAGAAACCAACATTCTAAAAACAAGAGGAACTTTGATTGAGACTGAACATAGTGGCACCTTCCTTTCAACATGGA
The DNA here is from genome assembly GCA_037957365.1 of Torreya grandis. Lineage (NCBI taxonomy): Eukaryota > Viridiplantae > Streptophyta > Pinopsida > Cupressales > Taxaceae > Torreya > Torreya grandis. The sequence continues at coordinate 674,782 of JARHVA010007050.1, forward strand.
CTAACTTGCCCATGAAAACACCATGAAACATGAAACTAAGTAAAAATACCATATGATAATTTAGAAAAAATCATATGGAATCAACATCACCAACTTGTTCGTATGGATTTGACCAAAATAGAGCAAAACCTATAGGGTGCATGAAACAACTAGCAAAAAAGTATAGTTAAATTCATGAGGATGGTTCATGAATCATAGTTGATAAATCCTTTCACTCTTGTTATTTAAATTAATTTATATGAGTGTACTATCACCTCTCAAAATCATTTGCTTTGAAACCTCTTGAATTTTCCATACTAATCACAAACCTGAAGGTCACTTTTATATGTCTAAAAATACAATGAAGAAGCATAATGGTTTTGGCTTAAAAATGGTACTTCTAGAGGAAATAAAATGTTGATATGAGTTTAAAGAAAATTAATATGCCTTCTATTATCTTCTCCTACGTGGCACACTTCCCCATGGGTCGTACAAGTGCCAAATACTCCCCTTTTCAGTTGGTTTCTTAAATTTAAGTTAAACAACCTACAAGATTCTGATTTAAATAACATCCCCGATAGGTAAACTAATCTATTTGACATTTTCAAGGAAAAAAGTACACATGGTCACCTTGGGAACTATGCCACTTGCATTTATGACCCCTAAAAGCCCATTAAATGACCCAAAATGATAAATAACCCTATTAGACCATGACTAAGGCTAAAAATTCATTATATAACATCAAATGAACTATAATATAGCCTATGAAAAATATTTAGACCCATAAACATATAAAAAACAAGTTTTTTACCCATACAGGTCTAAATTTAACCTAAATGTCAAATTTGGTCAACAAAATGGTGACTCATAGGGGTAGAATGCATGCTATACTAAAGACTAGTAGCTTATCCTATCATGTTCTAAGGGATTCAATGGGTTATTTAAGACAACTAGCAAGTAATTTCCTAAAACACACATAAAACAACCACAACACACCAAGCAAACACAAGACATAACAAGACTCACACATGTGCATAAGCACTTAGGGAAAACAAGGAAAATAATAACTATGTATAAAAAGAGAGGAGAACCTTAGTATAAATGTTTGAGATATATCCCATTCACTAGGATCTAAAGCTCCTCTCCATCCAAATTTAAGAGTTGGAAAGCATTGTAGTCCTTGCATTGGATGATAACATAAGGGCCACTCCACAAAGCATCAAACTTTGTGTGTTTTTCAAGATTAGCCCTATCTTAATCCTATTTCAGAATAATGTCTCCCTTTTGGAAGGTTCTTGGCATGTCTTTATTTTCAAAGTATATATTTTTTGATCTTGATGATCCTTCATACTTTGCATAGCTTTATCTCTTGTCTCTTCAAGCTCTATCAACTCACACAACCTAACTTCCATACTTTCATTTTCCATCAACTCCAGCTAATAAGTGAGATTCAAAGTTGGTAGCGCAAGTGAAATAGGTAGTCTATCTTCTCTCCCATAAACAAGTGTATATGGTGAGTTTCGAATTGATCTCTTAAGGGTGATCTTATCAGCCCAAAGGATTATCTTCAACTTGGAATGCCAAGTCCTTTGGTTTTCCTCCATTGTCCTCTTTATGATCCTAATTAGATTCTTATTGGTGGACTCAGTTAATCCATTCCCTTATGGATAATATTTGGAGGAAGTACTAAGATAAATGTCATGTTTCAAAGCCCACTCACTTGTCTTCATTCTAAGGAAAGCCAATGCATTATCTGAAATTATTATTAAAGTAACCCCAAACCTTGTCACTATGACTTCATAAAAGTATATAACTAAAATTTCATTTGCTTCCTTGAGAACAACAACCTCCACCCATCTTGTAAATTAATCTATTGTGGCCAGCTCTAGAAGGTGGGTTGATTAGGCCTATGACATCTATACCCCATTACATAAAAGGTTGGTTTACTTGTATTAGATGAAGAGTCAAGGCTAAAATATTTTGTTTACCATCAAAGAGAGCACATTTTTTACATTTCCTTACCCAAGCATGGGTGTCTTTGAACAAACTAGGCCAAAAATATCCAGCTCTCATAATCTTAGCAATTGTGGTTCTTGGAGCAAAGTGACCACTAGTTGGTCCATCATGAAACTCAAGCAATATTTTCTCAACCTAATCTAATTCAACAAATCTCAATATCACACCTAAAAATTCTTTTCTAAACAATACTCCATCAACAAGTACATAAGTAATAGATTTTAATCTAAAGTACCTTCTTTTAGCTCTATCTAGGCCTTATGGACACTCATCGATTTAAATAAAATAGATAATTTCTTGTGCCCAAATCCTCATTGATGAAGATGAAGTTGTCATAGGACCATCATGAATTGATAAAACAACTTATTTTTGTTCATTAAAATCTTAATCATTGTGCTCACATAACCCTTTCCTTTCATTAACTTGGTTGTCTTAATTTCTACATCATACTCCATCACTTATGTGATCCAACTAGCTCTTTTCTCATTCAAATCTCTACTTAAAATGAAGTCCTTGACACTAGGATTAGGTACTAATATATGAATCTTTTTGTTAGATAACATATGTTTAGACTTCTTTAGAATTCTAACAACTGAAAGTACTTGCTTCTCTACATAGGTGTACCTTACCTCATAACCTTCTAATCCTTGACTAAATAAGGCAATAGGCTACTCAAGGTTCTCCTCATTTGATTAGGTGAGAATGGTATAGATCACCTCATCATTTCCAAAGGCATACAATTTTAAGTCCTTTGAGAAATTAGGGCTTGTAAGAGTTGTACCTTGAGCAATAGCTTGTTTATTCTCTTTGAAACTCTCATTCCTTCTTCTTGTCAAAGTAAACACTTCATCCTTCCTTAGCATATAAGTTAGAGGATTAACTAAAGTAATAAAATTAGTAATGAACCTCCTTATGAAATTTATTTTTCCAAAGAAACTTTGCAAACATTTCTTATTTTTGGGCAAATTTAATTCCAAGATTGCACTCACCCTTTTAGGATCTATGGATAGGCCCTTATTTGAGACAATGTGTCCTAAAAGTTTACCTTCATGGTTATCAAACACACACTTCTTTGGGTTAAGAGAGATTCCAAACTCTTTACATCTCTTAAAAATATGCCTAAGGTAATTCAAGTGATCCTTTGCATCCTTATAAAAAATTATGATATCATCAAGATACACCAACACAATGTCATTTATTAGACTTTGAAAAGCCATATCCATTTCATGTTAAAATGTTGCACCAGAATTAAACAAACCAAAAGGAATTTTATTATAATCATATGTACCCCATTTAGTATTAAATTTTGTCTTATATTGGTCACTTTCCTTTACCAAAATCTAATTATACCCTGAGTATCCATCAAGGAGTGAGAACCTTTCACTACCTACCACAGCTTGAAAAATCTACTCCATGGAAGGAAGAGGATAATGGTCCTTCAAAGAAACTCTATTCAAGTCCCTAAAATCAACACATAACTTTATTTCCCCATTTTTCTTACTTACCAGGACTAAGTTTACCAACCAAGATGAATGCTTAATAGGAAAAATTATCTTGGAGTCAATCAACTTTGTAAGCTCCTTTCTCATGAGAGGCTCAATCCTAGGATTGATTGGCCTTTGTCTTTGCTTGATAAGATTAGCATTATCATCTATATCTATGGTATGTCGATCTAAGTTTGGATCAAATCCCTTTAAATCACTATATTCCCATGTAAAGACATCATAAAATTATTTGCATAACTCAATGAAAGCATGTTTCTCTTCACTAGTACATACCTTCCCAAGAGCAAGAAACTTATCCTTAAATATTTATACTCTCTCATAATTTTATTATTTATTAGACATGATTTCCTTTTCCTTTTTCAATTGATCATCATCATTGAATATACTCTCAAGTGTGACTAAGCCTTTAGGGATCTTATTTAATTTCAATTATACAATCTACCCTCCATATTGCTACTGTAGTTTGGACTGATTCCTTAAGGAAAACTCAACCTCCTCTTGTAGGAAAAGATCTATTTGTTGGTCACTATCAAATACTTTCCAATTAGTGACATTATCAGATATATAGGGTCTTACAATCACCTTGAGATGAGGTTAGTTCTTATCTTCTTTTATCCCATTTGGAACATCAAATTGAGCTCCAATTGCTTCCAACCTATCATCATGTTTGTTATCTTATCTTGGTATAGATTGGATGTTTAAATCTTATAAATATTTCACAATATCCCACACTCTATGATTATAGGACTTAATCAAAGAGTTCTTAGTCATATTTTGGCCTCTCACTTGATTCACAACCAACTCACTATCACCATACATTACAACTCTTTCACACCTCTTTTCCTATCCCACTCAAGGCCATGAATGAGGGCCTCATATTTTGTCACATTACAAGTACAAGAGAAGTGAAATATAAAAGTGTAATAGTACCTTTCCTTATATGGAGAAACCAACATTGCTCCACCACCCGCTCCAACCTTGCTTCTAGATCCATCGAATAATAGATGCCATAAATCATTTATGTTTTCACTTGGCTTCATCAAGTTTGGAATGAAAGATTCCTCCTCATGAATGAAATACAATTCAATACCAGCCTATTCTATGAATTTTTAAGGATCATTCTCATAATTCTTATCTCCCCATTCATCTAAATAAAAATTAGAAACTCTTTCAAGAGAAGAGGTTGGAGATTGGTCCATGTGAAGCTTTTCATCATTAAAAATTGCATAATTGACATTTTCAAATTTAGGCATCTAGGGATCTAAATGATTATGATTAATATTCTCTAATTCAATCTTCACCTTAGTACCATACTTTATTGTAAAAACCATATATGACCAATTGGTTGCCAAGTATCTACCTATCTTGGTTGTTAACTCTCTTGACAAACAAAGAGAAAAGTATGGGGGTAAATCTACCACAACCACATCATAAGGGATAGAAAAAGTAGGACAAAAATGTAAAATCAAATTCAAATATTTTACTACTCCCAAGGTCTTTGCTGGTGATCTATCCAATTGTAGGACTCCTTTAGCCATTGGTTCATACTTGAGGCCTAGTTTATCCGTTATTAATTTGGGCATAACTAAAGTACTAGCCCCAATATATATGATGAAATTATGAACTAATAAATCACCAATTATCAAAGATAAATAAAAATGGGGAGCCTTATCAGTTTTCTTCACTTGTCCATCAATGGGATGAGTTCCATTCACTAAGACAACATTTTTAGTCTTAGATGATCACACTTGCTTACCTAGTCCTTCCAATTCATTTTGAAGAATATGTTTTTATCCTATTATTGTTAATGAAACCCAAAATTAAATATTCATGTGTAACTTCTTCATATGATCCACAACATTGAAAGAATAATTACTCACTTTAAGAGGCTCTTTGAAAGCACTAGTACCTTGTGGTGTAGCTTGTGAAGATGGATGTGTAGGAGCTAGCCTTGAATTCTAAAACTCATTATTTTATTTCACCTTAGGAGCTGAGTTATACCCACCCACCATTGGAGATGATGTATGAGTCAAAATAGGTCCTTGATTATCCCCTTGTGTCTCTTCAATAGCCCTCTTCTTAGACCTAGGATTAAAGGATACACTAGCATTCACATTACTTGAATTTCCCAAATGATTGATGGCACAAAGCTCTCTCTCTAAATGATTTATAAGAGTAGAATCAGATTGTGTTTGTCCCTTTTCCATTCCACATTGCATTTCATTTTTCATTGGCACCTCAAAAGTGGAAACTTGAGGTGTTTGACTACCTTGCATTGTCATGGCTTGATTTAGCATTTCATTGGCATATGTAACTTGGCCTTGATTTTTTTCATAAGAAGGATAGCATGGTTTTTCTTGAAAAAAGTTGTTTTGACTAATAACAAGAGATTTAGAAGATGATGAGGCATTAGGATTGTAACTTTGGTAAGGTTTAGCTTGAGTGATTTGACCTAGTCCTTGAGCATTACCTTGAAAAGGAGTCCTATTTGCTTGCCCAAACTGAGTATAGGATTGGTAAGGCCTATAACATTGAGATTATTGCATTTTAATGGAAACCAATTCATTAATAACACTTTGAATCAAGATTTTGACTTCATGAATCTCATTGGTAGGGGAAAGGGAAGACTTTTCTTGACTAGGCAAAGGAGCTAAGGTAGGTAATACAACTTGACTAGGAGGCTAAAAATCAGGGAACAATGGCATTGGTGTCTAAGAGCAATCTTCCCTACTTGAACAAGATAATTCTTAGCATTAATAGCTATCTAATAGGTACCAAGAAGTGTATTTCCACCCATAGATTGGATCATCATGGATACATCACTATTCAATCCTTTAGGTAGTACAAGAAGGAATAATTTGTATTAGGTCTCACAAGGGATGGGATCCTATCACATGTTTCTTGAAATCTAGTGTTAAAATCCTATATAAAATCTTGTGTATCCCTCTTTATAGTGGTCAATTGCTCAGCTAGTGATAGATAATCACTCTTCTCTTCAAACCTCTTTGATAATAAATCTCCTAGTTCATCCCATAAAGCAATAGAATTATGAGGTAGAGTCCCATACTAATATAAAGCTTTCCATTTGAAAGACAATGTCAATAGTGTAATAGCCACTTTATCTTGTGTGATATTATGAATGTAGTAGAAGTTTGCTATGTTTCTGATATGTTCAATGGGAGTAATAGGACCTTTTCTACTAAAATATGAAACACTCTTAATGGTTGCTCCAAGAATTTGGTCATATTGGGAAATATTCAAAGGAGATGATTCAGTGAACGATACAAAAGGTTGGTTTCTAACCATATTAGAATGTAGACTATGTGTACTAGGGGTTGAACTAATCAATAACTTGGACTTCTTAAACACCAACTCCCTCGAATACGGATGAGTATTCACAAATCTGAATCTTTTGACAAAATACAAAGGCAATTAAATAAAATTAAAGGGTATACCTCTAGCAGTAGACCTAGTGGTCACCTTTGGCATGGAAATTAAGGATTGATCAGCAACTAAAGATTTGAAAACTTAGTGGATTTGTTAATTATTGAATGTAGATGTTCTTGTAGCTACAACTATGCCAAGATCAACACCAATCTTGGACAATATTTTAGGACTTAGAATCCCATCGGGCATGCCAAAAAGCATTGTCACTTAGATTTTCATCCCTTGAGGATTTTTCTAGCTCTCCTCATCCAAGTTTCATAATTAAAATATCTCTCTTTCTATGGGTAACAATTTAGTGAGATGAATCTCTAGAAGGGATAGTTCCCTTTATGCACTCTTTAAAACACTCTCTTATTTATCAACTTGGTACGAAGAGGGTTAAGAAGACAAACTAAGAAAACTAAAAGTGATTAATCCATATTTAATTTCCTCCTAATGACTGAAATTATACTACTTAGATCAAAACAAAACCTTCTTCACACAAAACTCACAACACAAGATAAATTGTTACATCAATGTTTCATATGCTATGTTCAAAAGGTATTTTGAAACTTAGGAGGGTAATGAATGATTATTTAGGATAATATAGTCATGAACCACTTCTAAATCACTTAAACACTTAAAATATAACACTAACAAAGACCTATAATAATTAATCTTATGTACACTTGGTGAACAATCAAGGATAACATGCTAGAAAATATCATCTTCTACTAGACAAGACCAACAAGATTGCAAAAACACTCAAAATTAAAACATGTAAGTATTAAAATTAATTTTTTTTAATGCTTCAAGATATATTCAAGTACAAAATTGGCTAGTTTTTCACCATCAACCAACAGTGGCTACTCAAAAGAGCTAAAAAGGCTAATATTTATAGCATTTCGAAGAGGGGCAAGACAAGGGAAGTCCAACGGTCACTAGGACACCTATAAAGATAAGAAAATACATTAAATTTACATGAAAAATAGATGTTAAATGAACCATGCAATGTCAAGTGGTCAAAATGTCCATACAAATCAGGAAACTTATGGAAAGTGGCATGAAATTCCTCATTCTAGCTCAAAAAACTACCTTCATGATTTAGACCCATTTGAACATCCCAAAAATAACTAGGTACAATTATAATTATTGGTATTAGAGGGAAGGATTTCATACATGCCTCTCCATCAATTGGTTTCAATCTTACTCATTTGTAAACTCCTGGAAGGAAGTCGTCATTACCTGAAGTCAAAAAAAATCTTCTTTTTAGTCACCGCTCACACTTAACCCAAAAATTAGCATCACTTTTCCATTAAAATACATGAGGAGTGGATAACACTTATAAAGACCCTCCATGGCCTTATACTACTCAGGTGCACCTTAAAAGGACATCCACTTGAGGTTTTCACACTTCTCACCTTTATGTTCACTATGCCAGTTTTGAATGGCTAAGATGATAGCTTTGGTTTGGACACTTATGATTTTTTTATTTTAATTAAATTACCATATGGAGTTTTAAAAATTCTATATCTTACTCCCAAATTTTATTTCATCTTTTGAAACCTCATGTACCCTGCACAATACATAAAATAGTTAGAAAAAACCCTATTTTTTACCCCATCCCCATACAATTCCATACATCTCATCTTAATGGGGAGTATCCTGAGGTATTACTATACAATTTACAATAGCTTTCATGATCAAACTATGTCATTTTGATAGCTCTCCAAGCTTATTTTCTCCATCAGGTCTTGACTGAGGATTTAATAGGGTTTTAGGTAGTTTTTAGTCTTAAGATTTGTTCATAAATCTCTGATGTTATAATTTAAAAAAAATGATGTTAATATACCCTAATAACCCCTCCAATCTCCATTGGTTTCCATTCAAGCTCTCATAGGACATATAAACACTTCAAGTCACCCTATTGAGCTTGTCTTCACAATTCCTGCATGTTTAGACTGTCTCTGAACTAAAGGTAGCTTTCCTATAAGTTTATCTTCATAATAAAATTTCAAACATGTATTATTACATCTCATAAACATTCTCCCACAAAATATAACACTCACCAAAATCCATATGTGATGGTGGACCCCCAATTAGCTCTAGGTTTCCTCAAGGCCTAACAGGCTTAGCATGTACCCTACTAGTTTGAGCTACTTAAATTGATATCTCATAGTTAGGATGGTATATAATTATTATTCATTCTTAATTTAATCTTTAAAAACCATCACATAACCTCCCAATCATTCCTCTTCATCTTTTTCTCATTCACCAACTAGGCCTAGTGAAAGCTCGTCTAGTTAGACTGTGTGCAAGGGTATTTTGGTCATCTTGAAATTTATGGTCCTAAATTAGTGTTTTTTATCATATATTTTACTTTATTACACCTAAAAATATTTTTATTGATGTTTAAAAACCTCCTATCAAGTTCCTTTTTCCATTTTGACCTCCTTAGCTTACTTTCCTTGATTTTCCTTGACTGACTAACCTTTGAGACAAAAAAATGAGGTATATTCCTCTTCCCAAAGGAAAATTTAATACTTTGGTAGTTTTATTAGGTCATAATGAGAATTTTAAACAAATTTTTTATCTGGATTCATCCAATTAAGTACCTAACCAGCTCTAAATGCCCCAAAAAGGCCTCCAAAAAGCTCCTTTTCTTGCATTTTTCTCAAATCCACCTAAGAGCGACCTCTCTAGACTAAGTCAATGTTTATAGGCTCATTAAACATGATATTAATCCTCAATTCATGATAATTAATCTTTTAATTCTCCCAAAAAACACTATCCCTCTTTGGATTCTTCATTCTCACTTATTTAAAAAAGAGTCCTAGCTAATTGTACGGACTGTTACCTTTGGTTAAGGGGAAAAGTGGGTGGTCATCTTGAAGGGGTTATAAATATTTCATAAAAACATTATTTATCAATCATAAACCATTTTGATTTTATTTTAACCCTATCCTTCTCCCTATACAAGCTCACCTCCTTACCCTCAATTCATGCTCAAGATTGCACCTTAGGTTGTAGGTGTATACATGGATTTTAGGAGGTCTGTATGGGTTTATTTCACATTGTTTTCAGATTATTAAGTTAATAATGATATAAATAGAGGTGATCACATGATTTTATTATCATTATAATCTCTATTTAACCATTCATATGCACTTTAAGCTCCTCAACTGATTCCTTCCCTATTAGACTAAGACACCCTGCTTAACTGACCCTTGTAGGTGTGCTTCAACTCATTTGAACTTGGTTATTATTCTTATAGACTTAATTTGAATTCCTTGAGGTCACATATCATTCCCTTATAACTAAATTCAGTTTGAGTGTCCTAAAACAACACTCAAACGACCATATTGGCTCACTATTTGTATACCCTATTGTAGGTGTGTATTTTCCCTAAGAAGGGACACCAATAGACACTCATAAAACTTGAAAGCCTTGTATCAATATCATGATAATGGTATTAATTCCACTTTGAATGATATTAAATCCATGATACCATTTTATCCATAATGAAGTGTATTTTTGGCAAGTTAGGAAATCAAAATCCATTCACAACTACAAACCTGCAGATATTAGTGTAGAGTTTATGTGTTTTTAAGAGCATATTTGAGGCTCCATACTTTTAACCTCCACTTACTTCCTAACTCCCATCCTTGGCATATCTCTTGTCCATACTAGAGTAAATAAGGTTTACCAATATATATTATTTATAACATTTTGTAATCATGTTGTAATATATCCAAAAAACGTGTTGGAGCTCTATTTTCACATTTTAGGGAAAGTTTCCCTAAACTCAGTCTCTTATCCCCTTCAACATGGTTACACCTCATTTTGTCTACTCAATATTTCATATAGGTCTACCTTAGGTTATTAAATAGGTTAGGGTTTGAAGAGGGACCTTAGCCTTCTCTAAACCATCCATTCAAAGACATTTACAATTCTAAGGTACCACTTGTAGGTGGTCATGAACATGCACAGGCAGCAAATGTAGAGTTATGGGAAGTATGTATAAATTGAAAGGTTTGTAACACTTATTTGCCTTCATCAAGCATCCCAATGCACCTTTTTACAATCCTAATATGTTGGAATACACATCAACCTTTCTAGCCTTTAGTATGACATCAACAAAGGCCATGTAGGTGTGCATTGGGTTGTTATACAAGCAGGGCATGGAATGGAGCAACAACATGTTGGTCAATGGCCTTAAAACAACTCAAACTCATTTCCAACCTTCAAGTACATTATTTACACCAATAAAATCTTGAAACAAATTCCAACACATCTTCTCTAATATGAAAACCACTTGTACACATCTAGAATAAAGCAGGCAGGGGTCTCTAAAATGACTAATTGGTGTGATGAGTGAACTTGTAGCCACACTTGTCTCTTCCTAAGAAATAAAATGAAATATCTTCAAACATTAATGACTTTAACCAACTGATATACCATGATTAAATCTCTATGAACAAGATGGGCAAGCTCATACATGTGACTGTAAGTGAAATTGAGCAAAAGGTTGACTGTGAGAAGAGGTAAGGATGCAAGATGCCCAAGGCATGATATAGTGAAAACAAAACATGGAATGAGGTGAATATATATATTTTAGACCTATGTAAAACCATATCCCATCTATGTTATACCTCTATAGGAAACCAACATTCTATGAACAAGAGGAATTTTGATTGAGACTGCATATAGTGGCACCTTCCTTTCAACATGGACTAACTTGCCCATCAAAACACCATAAAACATGAAAATAAGTATATATACAATATAATAAGGTATAAAAAATCCTTTGGAGTCAACATCACCAAATGGTTCATATAGATTTGACCAAAATGGAGCAAAACCTATAGGGTGCATCAAATAGCTAGCAAAAAAGTATAGTCAACTTCATGAGGATGGTTAATGAAACACAATTGATCAATAATTTCACTATTTATATTTAAATTAATTTATCTAATTTTACTATCATCTCCAAAAATCATTTTATCTAAAACCTCTTGTGTTGTCTGTACTAAGCAAAAACCTGAAGGTCACTTTTGTATGTCTAGAAATGCAAATAAGAAGGGGAATGGTTTTGGCTTAAAAATTTCACTTTCAAAGAAAATAAAATGTTGAGATGAGTTTTAAGAAGATTAATAGGCCTTCCATAATATTCTCCCACATGGCACACTCCCCCATGGGCCGTATAAGTGGCAAATGCTCCCATTTTCAGTTGGTTTTTTGAATTTCAGTTAAACAACCTACAAAATTATGATGTAAATAACATCCCTAATAGGTAACCTGACCTATTTGACATTTTAAATTAAAAAATTACACATTTACACCTTGTAAATTGTGCCACTTGCATTTATGACCCTTAAAAGCCCACTAAATGACCCAAAATGATAAATAAACCTATTAGACTATGACTAAGGCTAAAAATGCATTATATAAAATCAAATGAGATATAATATAGCCTATTATAAATATTTAAACCCATAAACATCTAAAAAACAAATTTTATTACCTATAGGGGTCCAAATTTGGCCTAAAAGTTAAATTTAGTCAACAATACTATGCCACTTCTTTTTATAGTCTCATATTTACCTTGTATTTCATTTTAATAAATCCAAACACCCTTTTTCAACATTTTTAAAACACATTTCACATCTTATAAAATGATAAAAACAATCTTCAAATTACGACACAAAGGTATACTCATAGTGGGGTCTCTTATGGCCCTAATTACAATGAAGAGAATCATTATGATGGATAGGAGAACTCTATTGTGTTCGAATATATCCTAAAAACCATAGGGTCTAAAGAATATTATTATGAACACCAACCCTTAGAATACAAATATGAATCCCTCTTAAGGTTGATTGAATCAAGTGCTAGGTTACCACCAAACTTCTTGATAAAATAAATGTACACACTTCAGGGTAGAAGAGCAACATCAAGAACAATCTCTCACACACATTAAAAAATCCAATATTGCTTCTTCTAATAATTGAAAATAAACACTTATAGAGTCTAGTCCCAATGATCAATATCTTTCTACCAAGATCAAGAAAATCAATCAATGATATGCATGACAACTTATTGCAAAATTAACAAACTCTTTGGATGTAACTTCAATAAAAAATAATGCTTATAAAGAGCGATAGAATGTGATAGATCAGATGTATCATACCCTAGTTGAGCCTACATCTACGATAGACCCTGTGACTATATCAAGACAAAACAAACCTAGAGATGCTTCGTAACATGTTTCATCAGACATAGAGCATACATTATTCAATCACCAGAAGGCTCTTGTCCCTTCACAGAACCAAGGGATGAAAAACTCAACACATATTAGGGGTATTATTCAAAACACTTTGGCAAGTTCTTCCCAACCATCATGTCCTCTGGTGAATTGATCGTAGACTCTTGAAAATCAATAGTATACTTATAATTCATAATGATAGATTTCAAAAAATGTTTATCAACCACCTAAGAATCAACAACTAACCTACTCGACCCAAGGAGTAAACCAAAACAAAGTTTTAGATCGTAGGGTTTGTATCCATAAAAAATAATACAATAGGGGCACATACAACACCAACATAATTATATTCCACCTACAAATTCATCAAACACGTAGGAGTTTAATTTGATGAAAGAAATCATATCAAGATTGGAAACATGAAATCGATTTAATAAATATAAGTTTGAAGAGATACATCCATAAGTATTTAACTTAAGTATTCTCCAAGGCCCCTTTCCACCTCATTTTGAGGCACCTAAATTTGATAAATACAAAGGTATGGGTGACCCTCAAGAACATATCCAAGACATGTTCATATTATGCCAAGAGGTAGCTTATAGTAGTGTGTATTTGCCTCGCTTGTTTCCATGCCATCTGGCTGGACAAGATTTAGATTGGCTCCTCAAATTGCCTAAGGGATCAATGGCATATTGGAATGATTTATCTGAGAAATTTGTCAACCATTTCTCTTATAACATTGAACATGATGCGACTATGGTTGACATATGTAAATCAAAACAATAGGGTGGGGAAAGATTTGTAACATATCTACAATGATGGAGAGCATTAGTTGTATACTTTCAACACAACTTGATAGATAAACAACTAGTTGATATTTTTGAACATAACCTACACCCTGAGGTGGCTCATAATTTATGACTCATTTTTATAAACACATTAAAATAAGTCAAAGATAAAGGTGTGTAGATTTAGAAGGTGCTCATTACTAAAGGCCTTGTAAATATTTATTCACATGGTCAAATATCTAATCAAACCCAATCACCTATTCAAGTTATTTCTACAAAAAAACCTAAGGGGTTTAAGAAAAATAAGAACATGGTGGAAAATGGAGTAACAAAATCTAGACATGTGCAAATGGTGCAAGCTCCACCAACTCTAAATGTGCAATTAGCCCCACCTAACCCATCAACCACATTGAAAATGGCTCCCCCATGAAGGGCGTTCAATAAATATAGGGTATTTAGCAAACTGGGAGAGCCTATTGAGGTCATGTTCCAATAGCTAGTAGTAGCCAATCTAATTGGTTGACATATACCAAGGTTGTTCCCTGAAGATCAACCCAAACCTGATTGGTATTAAGAAGATGAGTTTTGTAATTTCTATCATGTTATTGGCTATGCCATTTACCAATGTGTTCAATTGAGACATTTTATTTAGGACTTTATCGAAAGTGATGAAATTGAAGTAAAACATGTAATGTGCAACACTAATCAGGACATGGCCATTTAAAAGGACCCATTTCCCAAACATAATTAGTAACTAGCAAGAAATAATCAAAATCAAGGGTAGAACTAGTGTCAATAAGCACAAGGCCAGAATAAAAATCAGCATGATCATAATCAGGGTCATAATACCCATACCAATAACCTAGGTTATAACATAATGTCATATGATTATAATAGCACTAAGTGATATGTTTCTTCAAATCATGTTACCACCATCACCATAAAATCTCATGAACCTTCCAATACTTCTTGAAGTAATAGACCCCCCCATTATACGGTCAACACCTTTTTCTTCAAGTAACATTACGTTAGGTTCAAGTAATTCCATTTCACCTTGGTTTCTATGGGTTACTATTTCTAGACCCCCTTATTCTAATTATAATGACTCTTTCCCAACCCAAAATTATGCAAACACAACTAGATGCTCGTAAATCACCATCTAAGGCCCTTTGCATTCTTCTTCTAAATACAATGGCTCCTTATCGACTCTATATTTTGTGATCACAACTAGATGCTTGTGAGTCACCCTCCAAGGACCTTTACCCTCTTCTAACACTAGACCAAACTTGAACACTATCTCTTCAGATCCAAAACTAAACTCTATGTTAGCCAAGGTTAAACCCTCTCGTGTTTTCATTGAAAATTTGTATACTCTCTCAGACCAACTAAGTAAAACCCCTATGAAAATTTCTATCTTAGATATTTTGCATATGTCATAAATCTATCAAACTATTTTACATGACTTCCTTCAATAGTTTATTTTTCCCTATAACATTAACCCTAAACAATTTAAGACACTTATAGGGCATTTGTCTCATTTCTGAAAAATTACATTTGATCAGAGATATGTCTACTCTTTGTCTGAACCATAACAACCCCTTGTACATTGAGGTCATTATTAAAAATCATAAAAACAAGTAGGTTCTTATAGATAATGGTTTAGGTTTGAACATAGTATCACTTAATTTAATACAATGATTGGGTTATACTACCAAAGACATCTAACCTGAGATAATCACGATCAAGGCATATGATAATTCTAAAAGGGAATCTTCTGAAACTATATATTTTCCAATCATAGTTGGGGTTGTATACCATCATACTTGGTGCCATATTATGGAAATTAAATTTTTGTATAATATACTTCTTGGTTATCCTTGAATCCATGAAGTATAATATATCTTATCCACATTCCACTAGTTCCTCAAGTTAGCCCATGATGGGATTGAAGTTACCATTCCTGCTTATCTACACCCTTACCAATATTTCAAACACATAGAGGCTAAATTTCATAATTATAACTATTACCCTGGTTTAGGATTTATAATGAAAAATAACAAATAAATAGTTTTGTAACCACCCAAGTTTAATTATGTCAACCTAAGTGACCTTGATTCCACTTCGACTGATCCATTCCCTGCAACACTTGCACAACAGGTCATTATTGAGGAGGTAGGAATTTACATGTACCAACTAAAATATTCCTTTCACATTGCTAAGTTATCAAAGTTTCTTAAATATTTTATCAAACCCAAGCCTTTCCAAAATCCTTACAGACCTAACATGATTTGGCAAAAGAAAAAAGACATGCAAAAACCACCAATGGTATTGATACCAACAACTTCACCAAATCAGGATCGAGAAGCTTTTATTGAAGGCGAATGATTATATTTTGATGGCCTTATTGATGGTTTTCAAAATCCTAAGTATCCTATCCCTAATTATATTATAGATGACTTTGATTATATAGGGAAAGGCCCCAGGCCATGAGAGCAAAGAATCCTGGAACCATTATCAGCTGATAAATCCAATATGAGTCAGGGTCTCAAATTTATACTACCTAGGGGTGACCTCATGTATTTCGATAATGATTATTTTGAATCAACTAGTAATGAGACTCTTGACAGTGATGCAGTGTCTCATTATAACATTTATGATGAGCTTGCTAACACTAACCTATTTAAATATAACTCTATTATGAACTATCACATCCCATTGTCCCCTTTGCCTTTGCCTTCCTGACTTTATTGATTGGGGTTGTCAAGATCATGTTATACCCCTTGATGAATTTTAGAATGAGGAACTATTGCAAAGTGCATGGACCTCAGAGATTGATTACCAATTGGTAATTATAAATAAGGATTTTACTTCTATTTGGACTCTTCTACCTATTTTGGAGAGCATGAAAACTTTTTTGGTCACAAAAAGGTAAAAGATTGAGATCTTTGGGTGAAAACCTCTTTGAGGCACTCATTGATTAGGGAAATAATAAAGAGAAAGACAAGCCCTTAAGTGAAAACCTATATACTGTGATCTTGGATAGCAAAGTTTGCTCATCTCCAAAGGAAGTGCAGTGTCCACCAAGTCCTAGCTCTATAGCTAGTGTCTGTATCACATTCAAACAACATAGAGTCTTTGAGCATATTACTCTTGAATTTCCAAAGATATTTTATATTTGGCCACTACCTAAACTAGTAGAATTAGATCTGTCTCATTATCCATAGCTCTGAGAAGAACAACTATAATCTAAAGTGGAAGAAGAGCATCAGGATCAAACACTGGCCACTATTCTAGAAGATGGTTCTACACTCCTCATAGAAAACACCACTGAGGTAAACTTGGGAACTTATAAAGATCCCAAAATTGTTTATCTTGGAGCCTCCCTCACCAAAGAAGAGCATGACTACATTGTCACCATTCTGAGGGATTTTATTGATATCTTTACATGGGCTTATTCTAACATGCTAGGCTTAGACCCTAACTTGGTTTTGCATTGACTTGTTGTCCATCTAGATGTTAAGTTGGTCAAATATAAATTGAGAAATATGCATCCACACATTGCTCATTTAGTAAAAGTAGAATTGGAAAAACTATTGGGAGCTAGTTCCATCAGACCATTAGACTATTCTGAATGGATATCAAACATAGTCCCAGTAAGCAAAAAGCAATAGGGTATATGCATTTGTACTAATTTTAGAGATATCAATAAGGCATGTAACAAAGACAATTTTCCTATACCTAATATCAATATGATAGTTGATTATAAATTTGAATATGAGATGTTGTCCCTCATGGATGGATTCTCAGGATATAATCAGATCAAGATAGCTCAAGAATACCAGCACAAAATTACATTCACCAAACCATGGGGAACCTTATGTTATCAAGTCATGCCTTTTGGATTGAACAATGCTAGATCCACCTATTAGCATGTTATGAATGTCATTTTCTATGACATGATGCCTATTTTAGAGAGGATTACAGAGCAATTTAGTCATGCATTAGTCCATAAATAATGAAAAATGCATAAAGAACTAACTAAGCCTATCTATTCCTATGGGAATTACAAAGCAAAGAAAGAAACAAATGAAAGAAAGCAAACATCATGTTACCTATCCAAATGGATTCACCATACCCATGTGGCTCAAAATAATGTTCTCCCTTGATCAAGCATCTTTGTCTTTGTCAACAAAGGTGGCAAACTCCTCCAATGTCTCAAGAACACTCCATAAAACCTAAGCTCATGATTCCAAATCACTAAACTTGCAAACAAAATCAATGATCAAATGCAAAGGATTGTGGAAACAATTTAACATTATAACTTTTTAATATTCAAGATTTGAAGATATTTGAGCATAATAACCTCACACCAAAAATAGCTTCTTTCTTCACATCTATGGCCTCTCTATTTATAGATTTTTGAGATTGGTCAGGATCAACCATGACCGTCCATCTCAAGATTTATATGTGTGGCCATGGATAATCCTAATATTTGGGATTAAATCCATAATTATCTTCATCATGACCTTGGAAGAAGGGTAATTGAAGAGGCATGGGAGGCATTAACTAGGCATGGGTGACCCATAATCTTGATATTTGTGGCATTTATGGCCTAGGGATGTCTTCCCAAGAAATGATGTCACTTGATGATGCAGATAATAGGAATCAATTTTTAAAAACAAATATTCAATAACTCTCATGGAAAATCTACTTAATCTCTTGATTTGGATTAATTAGCCTTCAATAAGGTTAATCAACATTTGTGTAATTATTTAAAAATTGGCCCTTAATTAGTCAAAATAGTCAAAAAGTCATATTACTGGGTTATATTTTAACTAGAGAAGAATTGAAAGGTCATGTTAGATGCGCTGAAACCATATTTCCATTTAGGATGTTTATACCACAAAATAACAAAGGTATGTGGCATGTACCAATGAATTTAGGAGAAAAGAGTGATCCAGAGCATAAAAGGCGAAATCATCATTTTGACTCAAAATGAATTGATCAAAGTTAGCTGACCTATAAATCGCATTACCCTATTTAGGGATACTTTGACCTAAATTGGTACTTTTAAACAACAAGTTCAAACCATTTAGCATGTTTTATGGATTTTGACCTCAAATGTGCATTTGAGTGCAATTTGAGTAAGATTGACAATTTCAACACAAATGGTCTTAGGAATTGGATGTCTACATTTTTCCCCTATTGAGAAGGTGTACTGAGACATTCAGGAAAAGAACCATCTTTTCAAATAAATGAGTTTTCAAGAAGAAATCAGAACATACCCATGATGCCCCCTTGAGAGGACATACTAGGCTGAAAGAAAAGGGTGAACTCTCAAAAAGAGAGAGAAAGTGAGAGGTTAACCCATGGAATAGATCACATCCAGATGAGTTAATGATTGCACACGTGATTACCATCAATAATCAAAATATAATGAGAGGTATAATAGGCCCTAGAGATGGGGGGGAATAGGAAAGATACATTCCATAAATATAAGGGACACATTGTAAACATACCCAATTTGATAGTATAAGTTACGCACTTACAACATTGATCAATCTTGAGACAAGTTATACACTAAATATTTCCATCATGGGATTTAATGTGGAGAGCTTATAATTAGAGGAAAAGAGAATTTTCTTCTTTAGGAAGGGAAGCACCACTAGAATGGGGTCTCCAAAGTTAATACAATAAGTACTCTAGTAAAGTAGATTTGATCATGATAAAATAATTTGATTCGAACATTGGTAAAGAATAAATAATGATTTTCCCATATAGAGATAATTTGATTCAGACATTGGTTCAGATGTTGGGCCCCAGCATGGATAATTGGCAAGCAAAATAGCTCAAGGATATAACCCAAAATATAGATTAAAGTGAGTGGGCGCAAACGTACGTGCAATGGGGTAATGGCTTAGAAAGCCATATAAAGCCAAGCATATGAGAATGCACATAATGATGAGAGAGATGAAAAGAAAAATGGAGATAGTTGAGCTGACCTCAATAGAAATTGAGCACTACCTACATAGTTCCATAGACTCATGTTCCAACATGAACTTTAGGCCAATGTAGTTCACCCAAGTTTGGGAGAGAATGGAATGAGGAATGATGAAAAATGACCAAGAATTGATTAGACTTATAATGTATGAAAAGAGATGCATGTCTAATAATAGACAAAGAAGCCTAAAATGCATGCTACCTAGAAGCCTAATTCTATATCATGAGCCTAGGTTTTGCAAAGTGTTCTTGAGAATCACTCATTGGAGTTGATGTTGACGTTAAGACATTGAGACCTAAGCACAAAGTGCTTGCTATAGCAAAAGAAATTAGGCATCATGAGCACAAATAACTTAGAATGACATAAGATTCCAATTGTGCTAAGCCAGTTCAAATGTGAATACCTATAACTAAGGGTAATGGTAAAACAATGATCAAAACCAGAGTTACAGTAATTTACATTTAAACAAAAAAAATAAAAGAAAAAGATAAAGATAAACATAAATGAACCTAACTTGAAATCAAGATATGATCTATCAAGACTTAAGTAAGAACAAAAATGTTTAAAACAAAATGCAAGAACATCTTAAAGAAATGAGACCGAGATATGAATAGTCAAGATCCATGTGGACCATTAAGGCATTCTTGAACATAAATGAGAATATCAAAATTAAACAAAAAAATAAGACAAAGAAACACAAGACCAAGAATGGAACAAGAAGTAATAAAAAAGAGAAAAAGAGAAGAAATAAAAGGAGAGGTGAAAAAGCACAACAAAACACCAAAAAAACACAACAAAACATTAAGAAAACTCAAACAAACACACACAAACAAAAACCAAGTTGGTGCGGTTTAAAGACAAATGTTCATGCATGTGCGGTAGAGGTGTTACTTTCTATCACATCATAACAAAGAACAATGAAATGACAATTATTTCCTAATTAAAGAGGAACAATGATAGAAGAAATGGGAAGAGAAGAAAAGGAAGGGGTTATCCAAGCTAACTCTAGATGTATAAGACAAGTGGATGTTGCCTACATCATTCCATGAATGCATGTTCCAACATGAACTTCAAGCCAAATGTAGTTCTCCAAGGAATGGGATAGAATAAAAATGATGATCATAGCAACATGATTAATGTTATAGAAGAAATGGAATATATGAAAAACAAATGAGAATGGTCTGGCAAACAAGAAGATGATGAGATGAGAAAGAATGATCTTGCAAAATGGTAAGTGTGTGGGACAAGATGAAATGAACAAGTGTTTTTATGCTTGCAAAATGGCAAGAGCATTCAAACCTAACAGTTGCTCACTAAATGGTGAGAGCATGGGATAGTGGAATGGGAATTTACAAATGTATAGAAGTGTGAGACAATGTTTTTATTCTTTTGTGGATCATGTTTTGATGTTTTTGGTATTTTCAAAGTATTTTTAAAGTTTTTGGTATTTTTGGGATAAAATATGAACAAGGTGAGACCATATAGTTGAGGAGATGCACGTCCTGAGATTAGAGGTTCTAATAAGATAGCTAAGTTAAGTTAGCTGCAATGGCCCATGCTCACAAATTAGTGAGATTGAGGTTCTTTGATAAAATAAAAAAGTAGAAAAAACTTAAAATGAGAAAATGTGGTTGTTCACTTGTCTGAAACTGTACAAGACTATCCTAGTTGAACTGTTTTGTATAACTATTGTTGAAGATGTTCATAATGTGCATGAGACATGATTGAGATAATAATTGGTCAAGGGAAAAATAGTGTTCAAGCTTATAACACGTCTTGGATAAAATAAATAATATGCTTCTCGAAAAAATCAATCCAAAATGGGATGAAGAATGTGTTCAGAGTGCCAAGGGTTCAAAGCCTTTACTATTGGGATTCATAAAGAGTGGACCAGGGTAGTATAAAATGTGGTCAAGGTAAGATAAAAGGGTGGGATAAAATTATGATAGCACAAGTTGCCCCCAAATCAGGGGTCTTATAGATAATGGTTCAAAGTTATTCATGCATACAATCTCTTAAGGTGTATGATGTTCATGGGCTCTAAAAGTTATTCACCATTAGGTTTATCCAATTGATATGCTCTTGATTCATAGTTTGTTGTGACAATATATGGTCGTAACCTATTAGGTTGAAACTTGCCTTTCTTTTTGGGTTTAGCATTCGTGTTCTTCTGGTTTTCTTTCAAAAGTAAGTCACCAATCTCAAATTCTATAGGAAAGATGCATTTTTTATAGCTTCTCCACAATATGTTCTGATAGGATTGCAAATTTTCTAGGGCATCCAAATGCTTACCATCAAGAAGTTATAGTTCTTACAGTTGTGAGGCTATATAGTCTTCATCATCTTCAATGTGCTCTAGTGATTTTCTTAATGATTATATCTTAATCTTGAGTAGGATGATAGCTTCAGTGCCAAAAATTAGGGAGTATAGAGTAGCACCAATTGGGGTGTGATGATTAGTTCTATAAGCCTATAGGGTAGGAAAAAGTTGTAAGTGCCTATTACGGCCAGCATCATTGATAATCTTTTTTAAGATGGATAGAATGGTTTTATTTGATGCCTCAGCTTGTCTGTTACCTTGCAAGTTATATGGAGTGGATTTATTATGCTTGATCTTGAATTTTGCATAAAGAGATTTCACAACTTG
Organism: Torreya grandis; assembly: GCA_037957365.1. Taxonomy (NCBI): domain Eukaryota; kingdom Viridiplantae; phylum Streptophyta; class Pinopsida; order Cupressales; family Taxaceae; genus Torreya; species Torreya grandis. The sequence continues at coordinate 697,409 of JARHVA010007050.1, forward strand.
GTTTACAAAGGTTCCACCATTATTAGATATAATACAGGTTGGGATGCCATATCGACATATGATATGGTAATGAATGAATTTGGATATTTGTTTCCCAGTAACATAAGTGAGAGGAATTTGGATATTTGACTTGTGGTCTTTCAGGTGGTTTCAGGTCCATATAAAACCTATTTTTGCTACTTCTCTGTAGTAGATTTTAGGTTTTGCCTATGGTTGTAAATGCTCCATCTTTCTATCTTTGTATCAGGGTTTCGGGGTCCCTTCAAAACCTGTTTTTACCTTAATATAAAACATAAGTGAGAGGAATGGCCTCAATCCACTTGGTAAAGTACTCAATTGTAGTCAAAATGTGCTTATAGTCCATCTGAAAATGTTCAGTTAATTTTCCTAATGAGATCGAGACCCCATGTTGAGAACAACCAAGGTGTTGTAATCGGCTGCAATGGTAAGGAAGGTGCATGCATCAATTTACCAAGATGCTGACAAAGAACACACTTATTTACATAATTACAAGCATCCATTTCCATTTTGGGCCAATAATAGCCTTTTCTATGAAGTTTCTTTGCTAGGACTACACCATTGGTATGGGCCCCACACATTCCTTCATGAACTTCCTTTAGTGCTAGCTTGGATTCTCCTAAAAATAAATAATAAAGAAGCGTTCCATCATAGCCTTTTTGATAAAGCATATTTTCAAGGAGGATATAAAATGTTAATAAATGAAGGAATAGTTTTTGTTGGTTGTTGGAAAGGTTGGAAGGAAATACATGGCTATGGACATAGTTATAAAAATCTTGGTACCATGGTAACTCAGGTGAGCAATTAGGATCAGTAATGGTGCATATCCTCTCTAAATATGATAGAATATGTGTTGATTAAAGAATATTTTCAATCAAGAACTGTTACTCTTTAGCATTGTCATGGAACCAATTATTACCATGGCATCAACAGATCTATTGTTGACTCGTAGAACTTGCTCAAACTATAGAGATTTAAAATTTGTTTTAAGGTTATCAATAATTTGCTTGTATGGAACAAGTTTATCATCTCTTGTTTGATACTAATCAATTTTCTAATTTATGATTAGTTGTGAATCTCCATAGACCTTTAATTTTTGAATGTCCCATTGTATGGCAAGATGGAGCCCTGTAACCAATGCCTCATATTTGACCATATTATTTGTACACTAAAATTGTATATAGAAGGCTTTAGGAATCAAATCTACCTATGGTGTGATCAATAATATACCTACTCCAGATCCTTAAGATGTGAAGGATACATCAAAATAGAGCATCCACTATTTAGGTTCTTGTGATGATTATTCTATTGTCATGATGGAATCATCTAGAATGATCCAAAACTCGAAAGCTTTGGTTGAAAGATAATTCAAAAATAAGAACAACACAATCCAGACATATGTCTATCTCTGAGAAGAGATGTATGATTTCAATTTCAGGTTACATCTTCATTTATACATGTTTTTATCAAGATCGTAACAAGAACAATTGATTACTATTGTGCAAGCAACTAAACACAGAATTACTCAGAAGTAATAAGTAACTAGAAACTATAATCATCAAAGAACAAGAGATACAAGAAACAATGAAAAATTGTATTAAACTCTTCTTAGAAGGAAATACAATGAAGAAATCTCTCTTTCTTCCACACCTCTCAGATGTACAGATCTCTTTCCCTCAAGAGTTCTCTCTCACAATTACAAACACAATTCAGCTACTTGAATTGTCTTCTACATCATAATTACAAGCTATGAAGATCTATCCCTATTATATAAAATTAGGGATCATGAGCTATGCATTCTCAACCATTAGATATACCTCCTAATCAAGGGTTCAAAACAGTCCTGCCTAAAATAGAAACGTGGACTTACAACTAACAGCTAAACTAATCATGCAAACAATCCATTCTGCCATGAAAATAGACTTTCTAGACACACAAGTGACTGACGTCGGTCCCTGACAGTCTGCACATGACCGACATCAGCCAATCCATAATCGACATCAGCAGCCTCTAGTCAATCCATGACTGACGTCGGTGACTGTGTAATATAGCAACCTTTGCATTCGCTCATTAGTGAAGCTTTTAGCTCCACACCTCAACAATCTCCCACTTGGAGATAAACAGCTGCACCTGTACCTGTATAGCAACATATTTTATCTTCTCCTCCATCTTTAAGCTCAATTTTGAAGACCAACAAAAGTTGAATGAAGATTCAACTTCTCCTTTGTTACCAGATTTGTTAACATATCAGCAGGGTTCTTATCTGTATGGATCTTTTCCAGCTTCAACTCACCATCCTCCAATACCTGTCTAATGAAGTTGTACCTAGGTTGTATATGTTTGGTTCTTGAATGAAAGGCTGAATTATTTGCCAAATGAATTGCACTTTGACTGTCACTGTACAATCTGCAATTCTCTTGCTCCTTTCCCAACTCTTTCATGAACCATGTCATCCATATCATCTCTTTGCTAGCCTCTGTGACTGCAATGTATTTTGCCTCTGTAGTAGACAAGGCAACAACCTTCTGCAACTTTGAAATCCTGCTAATTGTCGTTCCACCAATAGTGAAAACATATCCTGTGGTGCTTCTTCTGCCATCCAAGTCACATGCCATATTTGCATCTACATATCCATGTAGAGAAGTGTTTGACCCTCCATAGCACAAATGCCTACTGCTAGTCCCTCTCAGATATCTGAGAATCCACTGAACTGCTTTCCAGTGTTCCTTCCCTGGATTGGCCATAAACTTACTGACAACTCCCACTGCTTGGGCAATATTCGGTCTAGTACATACCATTGCATACATTAAGCTCTCAATTATGAAAGCCTATGGAACTCTGCTCATGTACTCTACCTCATCATGTGAATTAGGACACTGATCTTTGCTCAACTTGAAGTGTCCAGCCATAGGTGTACTTATCAATTTTGCATCCTGCATATTAAACCTCTCCAACACCTTGTTCACATAATCCTCTTGAGACAAAATCAACCTGTGATTTTTCCTGTCTCTCTTAATACTCACGCCAAGGATTTTATTTGTTGCTCCCAAATCCTTCATGGCAAATGTGTGAGCTAATTTTACCTTAAGCTTAGAAATATCCTACATGTGTGAACCTGCAACTAGCATATCATCTACATACAATAATAGAATAATATATCTACCATTATCCAATCTCTTAAAATAAACACAATGGTCAGATTGACATCTACTGTAGCCATGCTCAGTCATAAACCTGTCAAATTTCAAATACCATTGTCTAGGAGCTTGCTTAAGATCATATAAGCTTTTCTTCAACCTGCACACAAGCTTCTCCTTACCTTTGACCTCAAAACCCTCCGGCTGATCCATATATATTTCTTCATCCAAATCTCCATGAAGAAACATTGTCTTAACATCAAGCTGCTCAAGATGCAAATCCTCAATAGCAACTAAAGACAATACAGTCCGAATAGAAGTCATTTTTACTACAAGAGAAAAAATTTAACCAAAATCAATCCTAGTTTCTATGCAAATCCCTTTACTACCAACCTGGCCTTATGTCTCATCTGTCCATTCTCACCTTCCTTTAATCTGTATACCCATTTGTTCTTTAGTGTTCTCTTTCCCACTGGCAACTCAACCAAATCCAATGTTTGGTTCTCTCTCAAAGAATCAATCTCCTCACTCATGCCAAGCTCCCACTGTTTCTAGGTTTCTACCTGCATTGCTTCATCAAAACTCTTTGGTTCTCCACTATCAGTGAGCAACAAGTAGAACAATGAAGGAGAATATCAAATTGGAGGTTTACTTACCCTTTTTGACCTCCTCCTGGGCATTTAAGACTCATTCACTACTTGTTGTCCACCTAAATTCTCTGTCAGTGACCGACCTCGGTCATCTCTAGGCTTGTACCTGACCGATGTCGGTTCCTCCGACTGACATTGGTTCCTGTCTGACCGAAGTTGGTCACTGTCTGACTGACATCGGTTCCTATTTGACCTGTATGATCGACGTCGGTTCCTGACTTATCGACGTCGGTGTCTATATTTTTCTGGAAGTGATTTCTCATGAGCTCATTTTGGATCACAATCTTGTCCAAATCTCCACTACCCTGCTCAAAATTATTCAGCTTCTTGAGCTGATCACTGTACATCACCTTCTCATTGAAAACAACATCACAGCTTCTAATAATTTTATTAGTTCCTAAATTCCACAACCAAAATTTGAAATCTCCAGAGCCATAACCAATAAATGTGCACCTAATAGATTTAGCATCTAGCTTCTTTCTATTTTTCTTATCAACGTGCACAAAAGCTTCAGAACCAAAAACTCTGAGAAATGAAAGATCTATCTTTTTACCTGTCCAAGCCTCTTCTGGAATTCCACCATCCAGAGCAGTAGAGGGTCCTCTGTTAATCAGGTAAACCATAGTGTCTACAGCTTCTGCCCAAAACTGTAAGGGCAAACCAGCATGCAACCTCATACTCTGTGCACGCTCCATAATTGTTCTGTTCATCCTTTTAGCAACTCCATTTTGCTGAGGTGTCCTTGGAACTATCCTTTCCCTACGTATTCCATACATAAAATAGTAACTTCTAAACTTATTGCTGCAGTACTCACCACCATTGTCAGATCTAAGGCACTTCAATCTCAAACATGTTTCATTCTCAACCAAAGCTTTCCAATTCCTAAATGTGTCAAAAACATCAAATTTTTTTCTTATACAATAAATCCATACCTTTCTTGTAGCATCATCAATGAAAGTAACATAATACTGTGATCCTCCAATAGAAGCTACATGAGCTGGTCCCCACACGTCTGTGGGAACAAGCTCTAACTTGTGCTTCCTCTTTGTTGACCCAGTTTTAAAAAACCTTACTCTCTTCTATTTTCCAAAAACACAATGCTCACAGAAATCTAGATCTATGCTTTTCAAATTTGAAAGCTTACCTTTTGACTTAAGAATAGTCATTCCCTTCTCACTCATGTGGCCAAGCCTCAGGTGCCACAACTTTGCATCTACATTTGAAGTAGATAATACAAAAGGAGAATAATCAGTAATACAATTACATAAATAGAGACTACCTACTCTCTTACCTCTGGCTAATACAAGTGCACCTTTGGTAACCTTCCACAATTTAGCTGTGAGAGTTACTGTGCAACCCTCATCACCCAACTTTCCTACAGAAATTAGATTCCGCTTCAGGTCTGGGACATGCATGACATCCTTCAACACCCATGTCTTGCCATTCTGCAATTTCAGCTGCACTTTTCCTTTGCCAACAATTTTACAAAGCTCATCATCCCCTAAATAACCTTTTCCAAAATCTCCATGGACATAATCATTGAAAAATTCTCTATTTGGGGTAGCATGGAAAGAGGCCCTAGAATCTAAAACCCAGGATTCTATTTTATTATGTAAAGAAAGTGAAAGAGCATCTTGTGCAACAATACCTAAACTTTTGCTTCTTCATTACCTTCATGTTGATTCTCTTCATTAACCTTCAACCAGCAATCTTTCTTTGCATGCCCTCTCTTTCCTCAATTCCAGCAGATTATCTTTCTTTTTCCATTTCTAGATTTGGATCTATTTGACTTAGACCTTGATCTCCCTTGCTTCCACCTCTCTTTTTGCCTTCCCCTGCTTTCAATACTTAGAGCATTACCTGATGTCTCCTCTGTGCTTTTCCTGTGAATTTCTTCATTTAAGATTACACTAACAACATCATCTACTTTCAAGATATTTGTAGTAGATGCAGTATTACTAACTGCCATTACCAAACTATGCCAACTTTCTGGTAAAGAGCATCAAATTAAGAGAGCCATAATTTCATCATCAAACACTATTTTGACTGAATTTAACTGATTTACTATTGCATGGAAATCATTTAGATGAGTAGATACAGATCCACCTTCCTACATATGCAAATTAAATAATTGCTTCATAAGATATACCTTATTTGAAGCTGAGGGCTTTTCATATAAATTTGTTAAAGTATCCATTAACTCTACTGTTGACTTTGCCTGTGATAAGTTGGATATCACAGAAGATGTCAGGCTCAACCTTATGGATTCTAGAGCCTTTCTATCAAGAACATTCTATTCTTCATCTTGCATATCTATGGGTTTGCATGAAACCCCACCCAATGGTAAGTATAGATCTTTCTGATACAGATAATCTTCTATCTGCATCTTCCATAATTGATAGTTCTTGCCATTGAACTTCTCCATCTTTAGTTTACTTTCTTCTCCCATTGCTATACTCTCACTCAAATAGAAACCCCTGTGAGTGACCTATAATCAACACACACTAAATAGATCTGAAACCACTTGTTAGTGAACCTGAGCTCTAATACCACTTGTCAATGGTATCAAGCTCTGAACCAGCAACCTTGGCTCTAATACCACTTGTCAGGATCATAACAAGAACAATTGATTACTGTTGTCCAAGCAACTAAACATGGAATTAATCAGAAGTAATAAGTAACTAGAAACTAGAATTAGCAAAGAACAAGAGATACAAGAAACAATGAAAACTTGTATTAAACTCTTCTCAGAAAGAAATACAATGAAGAAATCTCTCTTTCTTCCACACCTCTTAGATGTACAGATCTCTTTCCCTCAAGAGTTCTCTCTCACAATTACAAACACAATTCAGCTACTTGAATTGTCTTCTACATCATAATTACAAGCTATGAAGATCTATCCCTATTATATAAAATTAAGGATCATGAGCTATGCATTCTCAACCATTATATATACCTCCTAATCAAGGGTTCAAAATAGTCCTACCTAAAATAGAAACACAGACTTACAATTAACAGCTAAACTAATCATACAAACAATCTATTTTGCTACAAAAATAGACTTTTTAGATGCACAGGTGATTGACATTGGTCCCTGATAGTCTGCACATGATCGACATTAGCCGATCCATAATCGACGTCGGTAGCCTCCAGTCGATCCATGACCGATGTCGGCGACTGTGTAATACAGTAACCTTTGCATTTGCTCATTGGTGAAGCTTTTAGCTCCACACCTCAATAGTTTTAAAGGTGTGAGGAGGATGTGGAAGGTCACCAATATCAAGGGAGATTAAGTGGTTTAACTTCCATGATTTACAACAATACAGAATTCAAGGAATTACTATTTTTAGAAACTTATTATTTTTAGACTGCACTACTAAAATTGAAATTTTGGGCACTTCTATTAGGTTTTTGATGGGCAAATTTCATTAAGAATAACTCAATGCCATCTCACTATGTTCCCCTCATTATTATCTTTCCAATGGTTCAAACGGTGAGTCAATTGGAGCTACGGTGTAAAAGTTATGGCTCCCAAAAAATCCGTCATCAATTGGGGTGGACCCATCACCCGAACTGTCATATGAATTGTTTCCCGGATCATTCCTCCCTCATTGAGAAGCAATGGTCTCCATTGCATCAAGATTTTTCATTAAGTATGGTAGTTGTACTTTGATTTGATTCTCGATGCATACTTGGAAGGGACTATGATTTATAAAACTGTGTAGGGCCCAATTGTTCACCATTTCTATCTGACCATCAGTCTGTGGATGGAAAGATGTGAACTTCTTCAGCTTGGTATCTATTTGCTTCTATTATTGTGTTGTTTGTGTAGTCAAGGTTGTAACATCAACCCTTTTGGATTCTTTTGGCTTGACCACCATGAGAATAAATTTCTTGGCACTAATCAAAGAGATAAATTTAGAAGGTGGTACCTCTAGTACCCTGTAGCACTGTGTTCCAAGAGTGGGAGTGATCCTTCGAGTTCTTGATTCATAGATTCCATGTCGATCATACATGAATGGCTAACCAAAGAGTACATCACAAACATCTAGATTGACCACATCACATAAGACCTCATCTTGGAAAGGTTTTATTGCATATGAGAGAAGACATTGGTGGGTGACACGGAGGTTTCTCCCTGGACTCAACCATGTAATACTGTATGGCTTTAGGTGAGGCTTCATGGATAGATTTAGGATTTTCATAACATTAGCAGAGATTAAATTCTTTTGACTTCCACAATCAATAATGAAATGCAGAGGCTTACCTTTCACCCATAACTTAGAGTGAAAGAACCTTTCCTTGTCATCTAGCATCTCATCGTGGGTCTGTGATGAAGCAACAATGGCTTCAGGATCAGCATCTACAATTTCTTCTCCAACCTCTTTGACTACAAGGTGTGTATGAGGTAATGCAGTAGATGTTGAAGATTGTGACTCAGAAAGCAGTGACTTGATGGCTTGACATTCTTCTTTGGAGTGAGTTCTAGATTTGTGATAATCACACCACTTCCTAGTTTTTACTTCCTTTTGCTTCCAATTTTGGCCTCGTGTTTGACCTTCTTTATCACTTTTCTATTTTGAAGACTGATTATTTATATTCATTCTTCCATTCTGCTGCTCAATCTTTACTGCAAACTTGTATGCCTCACTGATGGTTTCCAAATTGAAGAGTTCTATTTCTCCCCGTATGTACCATTGTATTATGCCATGATATTTGAGAACCTTATGTTTCTCACTTTCTTGGATGCCCAATCTCGCAGATAGAGAATGAAAAATGTCAATATAATTTTGAATAGACTATTCCTTACCTTGGTGAAGTTGTTGCCACTCCATATACAGATCATCATATGCTCCAATGGGGTAGTATTCTTCCTTTATAGCTTCTATGAAATCATCCCATGTAGGTTCCATCTCAAGGCCAATATCATCTGCATTGAATATCTTTTTGTACACTTCCCACCAATTTTTGACAGGCAATGATGCTTTCAAAAGAGCAAAAGTAATCTTCTATTTATCAGTGAATTTATTTACAGAAAAATAAGATGACAATTGATCTAACCAATTTTCTACTGCATCAACATTGATTTTACCTTCAAATGTAGGGATATCAAAATTCACCTAAACCTTGAAGGGTGTTGGGGCACTAAAAGGATGTATGGGTGTGGATGAGGAGCTAGAATTTCCCATTGACACTTGTTGGAAAATTTGAGTGAATTGTTGTATCATCTGTGCTTGTTGTTGTTAAAGGGCTTCATTCACCATTTCCTTGAAAGGATCGGATGTCTTGGTGTTGTCTACCATTTGAAGTCATTTGGAGTGAATAGGTGGATAGTCTGCTAGTTCTATTTTCCACCCAAGCTTCTTGTAATCTGACCTCATTCTTGAGATCACACACTCTAAATATAAACCATTGTGATACCACTAATCCAAAACTCGAAAGCTTTGGTTGAAAGATAATTCAGAAATAAGAATAACACAATCCAAACATATGTCTATCTCTGAGAAGAGATGTCTGATTTTAAATTTCGGGTTACATCTTAATTTATACATGTTTTGAAGGTGTGAGGAGGATGTGGAAGGTCACCAATCTCGAGGGAGATTAAGTGGTTTGACTTCCATGATTTACAATAATACACTCAGGCAAATTTTGGGATCCTCATGGGTTCCCAAATTCACTTCTATTGTACCCTCCATAAGGAGTGTAGATCTATCTTCTAGAAATGTAGGTAATGTATGGTCATGATCATCTTCTTCTGTTATATCTTCTTGTCATTACTCCCAAATATCTAGATAATATGAAAAATTAGAGTCTATCTTCTCAGGTAACAGCCAATTGGCAAAGACCTCTAGAAACTCAAGAGCAATATGCTCAAATATTTGTTGTTGTTCTGAAGAGATGTTTGTACTCACTATGGAACTTGGGTGAGATGGAATTTCTAAATACTGAGGGGATGATCAAACTTTCCTACCTGGGAGCACCTAAAATAGGTTTTCACTCAAAGGCTTGTCTTTTTCTTTACTTTTTCCCTGATCAACAAGCACCTCAAAGAGGTTTTCACCTGAAGATCTCAATGTTTGTTCTTTATTATGACCAAGAAATTTTGCCTGCTCTCCAAAGTAGATAGAAGAATTTAATGAAATATCAAAACCCTAATTATGATCACCAATGGGGAATGCATCTTGTATGCCCATGTATTCTATAATTGATTCTTCATTTTGAAACTCATTAAGGCATATGATCAATTTTTTCTGATCCCAATCTATGATTTGAGGATGGCAAAGGCATAGGTTACAATGACAATTTGCTTTAGGATGGGAAGCACCAATGGTAAAGATATAATGTCCTGATTCAGGAAGGGAAGCACCACTAGGATGGTTTCTTGCTTCAGGACATGAAGCTTCAATAGGTGTTATGGTTAATATGGCATTTAAATCAAACAAATTTGAATCAACAAGCTCATCAAAAAGGCTATAATGGGATGTTATATCACTGCTAGGAGTCTCATTACTATTCACTTCAAAAGAGTCACTATTAAATATCATGAGTTCATCCTCTGGTGGTTGAAATCCGAGACCATGATTCCAATTGATAACTCTAGCTGATAACGGTTACAAAATTCCTTGCACCTGTGGGCCAAGACCTTTCCCTATATAATCAAGATGATCCATTATATTGTTAGGGATAGGATACTTACAATTCTAAAAACAATCCACAAGTCCTTTAAAATATAACTAATATCCCTCAATAAAATCCACTCGATCTTTCTTTAGTGTAATCGTAGGTACAAAAACCACAAGAGGTTTTGGTTGCTTCTTCTTTGGTTGCCAAATCTGATTGGGTCTATTAGGAGTTTGGGAAGTTTTAGGCTTACCAAATGTTTTAGGGGATTTTGGTAATTTTTCAATATGGAGGACATCCATTAGATGGTACATGGAAATGCCTACATCTTTAATAATAACTTGTTTTGCTAAAACTGCAAGAAATGGATCAATTGAAGTGGAGGCTAGATCACTAGGGTCTATATAATTAGATGGAGATGGATGAGAAATGATGGCTTTGTTATTATTTGAAATGAATTTAGAACTTGGACAATAGTTATAATTATGAAACTCTACTTTAAGATGTTTGCAGTATTGGTATGGTTGTTGATCAGCAGGAATAGTAACCTCAATCCCATCATGGGGAAACTTAAGGCATTGGTGAAGAGTAGATGAAACAATATGTACTTCATGGATCTAAGGATGACCAAGAAGTATATTATGAGGAATCTCAATATCTACAATATGGAATAATTTGTGATGAGAAATAGATGCAACCACGACTTGTAACCAAATTATATTGGATGACTCCCTCTCGGTGTTGTCATAAGCCTTGATTTTAATAGTTTCTAGCTTAATGTCTTTATCCATGTATCCCAATCATCACACCAATTTAAGAGATATGATGTTCAGCCCTGAACCATTATCTATAAGAACCCACTTGATCTTGTGATTTATAATGATTATCTCAATGTATAGTTGGTTATTGTGGTTTGGACCGAGGGTGGACGTGTCCTTTTGATCAAATGTGATTTGTTGAAATGCAGATAAGTGTCCAACTAGATTATGTAACTGATCAAGGTTTATATTGTTAAGCACAATACACTCTTGTAAAAGTTTGTTGAAGATGGTTCTATCGACATCAGATGTCTTTAAGAGTTCTAATATGGAAATTTATATAGGGGTTTTATCTAATTGATATGTTAGAATATAAGGCCTTTGAACTGTGGATTGAACTAGTTTAGTCTTTGTTGGGACAACATTCAACTTTGAAATTGTTGGCACAATGTTCTCATTGGGTTTATGGAAAGAAGTGGGTGAAGGGCCCTAGATGGTAATTCATGGGCATCTAGTTGTAAATGCATAACCTAGAGGTGGCAAGGATTCATTATAATTAGAGGAATGAGGCAAAGGGTCTTGGATGGTGATTAATAGGTGATTAACTATATTGCTATAATTTTGGGTCAACAAAGAGCCTTTAGAAGAATGGTATTGTTGTTCAGGATTAGTAACCCATGCAAATAGAGTAGCAATATGATCATGCAAACTCAACATGGTATTACTAGGGGGAGAGGGTGCTGACCCTATAATGATGGGTCCCATGTTGCAAGGAACATGAGATTGGCCACGTAGTTTTATAGTAATAGTGGCAATGTGGGTTACAAAAATGCATCCCACAATATTAGTATAGTCATAAGGTACATTTTTATAAGCCACATTATTAGTGTGGGAATTATGATCTTTATTATGCTCATTATGATTTTGACCTTGTTGTTGGTTATGATTCTGCCTCTGTCCTTGATTGTGACCATTTTGATTATTTCTTGGTACTGGTGGATCATGTTGAGGAAAGGGGTCTTTGTAGATTCCCATATCCTAATTTGTGTCCTAATTAGGGGCCAAATTAATTTCCAACTCACCATTTTCAATAAAGTCCTCAATAATATGTCGTAATTGAACACAACAATATGCACTATGACTAGCAACATGATGAAAGTTACACCATTCATTCTCTTTGTACTAGTCTAGTTTTGGTTGATCTTGAGGAAATGGCCTTGATACTGGCCATATAATTAAATTATGTGTAATGAATTTTTGTAATACTATTTTAACTAATTATCCTAACTTGCTAAAGGCTCTAAAATTGTTATAAAATGTCCTTTGTGGAGGTTTTCTCTACAAAGTAGGTAGTGGCTTTGGGGGAGTTAATTGTACATTTGAAGGAGGCATAGCTTGTACCATTTATACATGTCTTGTTTTTGTCACCCCATTTCCAACCATGTTCTTATTTTTTCTAAAGCCCTTAGGCTTATCCTACATAACTGTTTGAGATGGTGATTTAGTCTGATTAGATGTTTAACCTTGCAAAAAAATCTTAACAAGGCCTCTAGCAATAAGATCCTTCTCAATCTGCACTTCTTTGTCAATAATTTATTCAAATGAGTTACCACAAGATAATCATAGATTATGCACAACTTCAAGATGCAAATTCTATGCAAAGATATCAGTGAACTGTTTGTCTAGTAAATTATGTTGAAAGTGGTCTGCCAATGCTCTCCACCTCTGTAGATATGCAACAAAACTTTCACAATCATGTTGCTTGGCTTTACATAAGTCAAAAATGGTTAATTCATGTTCTATGTTATATGAGAAATGGTTAACAAACTTTTTTGATAAGTCATTCCAATATGCAACTGATCCCTTAGGTAGTTTAAGTAGCCAATCAAGAGCTTGTCCCGCTAAACTTCATAAAAATAGTCATAGTAAGTACTTGCTACTATAAGCAACCTCTTGACATAAGATGAAGAATGCTTATATGTGTTCACGTGGATCTCCTTTCCCTTTATACTTGTCAAATTTGGGTGCCTCAAAATGAGGTGGAAAGGGGTTTTGGAGAATAGATAAATCTAATAGATATGGACATATCTCATCAAATTTATACTTTTTGACTCTATTATTCATCTCCAATCTTTGGAAAATTTCCTTCATAGAATTCCATTATTGTATGTTTGGTGCATTTGTGGATTGGATAAGATGTTGGGGTGGAATGTTCCCCTAGTTTTGTTACTGTCGGGGTGGAATGTGCCCCTGGTTTTGTTGTTATTGGGGTGGAATGTGCCCCTGATTTTGTTGTTGTTGGGGTGGAATGTGCCCCTAGTTTTGTTACTATTGGGGTGGAATGTACCCCTGGTTTTGTTGTTGTTGGGGTGGAATGTGCCCTTGATTTTGTTTTTTTGGGGTGGAATGTGCCCCTAATTTTGCGTGGATCTATAGGGAGCTTATACCTTTCGATCCATGATTTGGTTCTAATTCACTGCTTAAGTTGAAAACATAGGCCGTTGATTCTTGGATTGTAAAACATTCCCTAAATTTGGTTGTTTCGTACTTTGCTGATTTTGAAAATTTCTATGTTTATTTACAAATCTTTGGGTTGGTTGAAAATAACTAGCCAAATGTATTGAGGGATTTCCCCAATGCAAACTAAATGTTTGGGTTTCTGAGTTTGTAAAGAAATAAGAGGTTCTTGAAGATTGAAGACTGTATATTCCATATCAAATGGAATACATTGTGACATCTCTTGTGCCTTTAACTGTTCATTTAGATTACCTTGATCCACCATGGTAGTGTTTTCACCCAATATTTATGGCATACTTTTAACCACATTTCCTTGTTATTTCAAAGCATTATTATGAATTGAAGTGGCAACTAGGGAGTCAGTTAAGTCTGTGACAATTTGATCTACATATCATTGACTTATTATCTTGATCTTAGCTAGAAGATCCATATTTTTGGGTTTTGACTTTGTTTTTATTTTCTTTCCTTTGTTATAGGAAGAAGTTATGTCTATTTGTTCAAAATCTTGCTCTTTCCATCATTGTTCTCCTTCTCTAACTAAGGCAGGCAATTATTCTGTAAGAAAATCAGAAGGTAGTCTAGCACCTGATTCTATCAATCTAAGAAGCACTTTATCTTGATCTTCTTGGCGTTGATATTCATTGTAATCATCTTTGAATCCTATTGTTGTGGGGATATCATCAAAAATAATGGGGTTATCTTGACCATCATAAAACTGATCATCTTCATAACTAAGGCCATAAGAGGCCCCACTACGAGTGAACCTTTGAGTCATGTCTAAAAATAGCTATTCTGCATGTTTGACTAACTTTGGACCAATGTTTGACAACCAATCAAAGTATGCTTTGGCTCTCTTAAACAAATAAACAAGGTACCAATGAGACTATAAAGAAGGGTGGTTTGAAACCACGCACAATTTATAAGATTTAGTTCATGAGTTTACTCAACCTTTGGTAAAGTTGAAATCATATAGATCAGAAGAGAGTAAGGTAACTCAAAGACCCAAGGTGAAAATTAGTACACCAAAGCCTAGATCTTTGTGATACACCCACACTACAAAAGATATATTTAACTTTGACAAGTTAACCCTAGAATTTTAGAGGAAAGCTCTCTAGATTATGAAGACAAAATGAACTAAGCAACTCAAGAAGTAAAAACATACGTGAATCACTAAGTATAAAGCTAGGACCAAATATGTAGCATAACATCGCCACATGATTCTAGTAGGATAAAATATGTTCTAGGACCCAAAGCTTGAGTGATATGCAAGATGAATTGAGTCCACCAAGATGATAACATGATTTTGAGTCTTAATAAATGACCTTCAATCCAAATAGAAAATTGAACCCAAGTTAAGACAAGCTTAGTGCACAAATGGCAAACCCACTTTGACACACCAACCCTTAGAACTCAAAAAGGTTCAATTTTGAATGTGGATTATAAATGAAGGATTTAAACAAATTGGGTGAAATATCTAGCCTCAATTGGGCAGCATGACTATGTTAAAGTGGATGACATGACACAAAGCTTTTGATAATAATTTGAACAAGGAAAAGATGAATTTTATGTTTGGACAGTGTAACACCTCCCTTGCTCAAGAAAATTGAGGACAATGTGTTTTGGTTAAGTTCATTGATTTAAAAAGTAGTTTTAGACACAAATCAAGACCAAGTAAGCTAATGACAAAAAACAAAATTATTTACAATGACAAGGTATGGCAAAGTGGGGTCTACTGAACTAGCAAGGTTTTGATCGTTCTAGGGGAATCAATTGCACAATGACTTTCATGTTAAACAATGTAAAAGATAAGCATGAAAATTAGGTGATCATGGCATTGGCTAGTTGTAAAAAGGTCTAGTCCTTTTTACAACCACTACATCCAGTTGTTCACTTAGTATAGTGCGATGTCCAAATACATATATGTCCCATCTGCAAATCCAAAGGAGTAAATGAAGTCAATGCCAGGAAATGAAACCCTGGGTCAAATATTCCCTAAATAACTTGTGGGAGTTGATGAAGTCCCCCTTGCAAGCCAAGTTTGCATAAAAATAAAGAAAGCATGACATAGAAAGACATTAGGATCATTTTCAAGATCACCCAAACTTTGATGAGTTTTTGGGGAGTGTTTTAAATGATATTCATTATAAGCCTTGGACTAGGCTATTTGCAATAAGAATGGCACTTTTGATTCCAAGGGTTCCCTAAAGGGGACAAATGGAAGAGTATACACGCAACATTCCTCTTTTTTCCAAACAAAACCAAAGTAAACAACTATTGCATGTAAGAATTGACAAGTGTGTCTAATTTTAAACCCAAATCAAATGTTTGGTGGTGTTCATTTGACCCCTTAGTCTTAGTTGCAAACTTTGAAAACATTCGCCAAAACATATAAATTCTTTGTTAAACACCCAAAACAAAGTTCCTAATTGATTTTTAACTATGCAAAAAGTGATTTAATCATGTTTTTATCAAATGTCAAGCTTGGTCCTATAACAAAAATGTTTAATTGTCCTTCAGCTTTGAAGCTCTTTTTAGCTTGAAACAATGAACTTTGAAAAAGTAGCTCTCGAGCCTATGTTTTTATTAAAAAAACATAGTGACTGACATCGATTATTACAACTGATGACAGTTACTTTGGCTAATCAAGACCTAACCAATGTTGGTTTTGCTAACTGACATTGGTTAAGACAGGTAACTAATGTCAATATCACTTTTCGACGTCAGTTACTGTGTAAAATCGTGGCAAACAAAAAAGGCAAAATAAAGTTAGAAAATCAAATTGCACGAGTTTTAAGGGGCCAAATGGATATTTTAGAGTTACAAAGTGATCTTCCTTAGGTGTGAGATGTGTCTGGTACCACCAGGCATGCCAAGATGTAGAGAAGATTACAAAGCAATTTAGTTAAGCATTAGTCTATAAATAATGAAAATGCATAAAGAAATAACTAACTAAGCCTATCTATTCCTATGGGAATTACAAAGGATAGAAAGAAACAAATGAAAGAAATCAAACATAATATTACCTTCCCAAATGGATTCACCATACCCATGTGGATCAAAATCATGTTCTTCCTTGATCAAGCATCCTTGTCTTTGTCAATAAAGGTGGAAAACTCCTCCAATGTCTCAAGAACACTCCATAAAACCTAGGCTCATGATTCCAAATCACTAAACTAGCCTATTAATGAAGCTTGCAAATAAAATCAATGATCAAATGCAAAGGATTGTGGAAACAATTTAACATTATAACTTTACAATATTTAAGCTTTGAAGATATTTGAGCATAATAACCTGGCACCAAAAATAGCTTTTTTCTTCACATTTATGGCCTCTCTAATTATAAATTTTTGAGATTGGTCAGGATCAATCATGATCATCCATCTCAAGATTGATATGTGTGGCCATGGATAATCCTAATATTTGGGATTAAATCCATAATTATCTTCATCATGACCTTGGAAGAAGGGACATTGAAGAGGCATGGGAGGCATTAACTAGGCATGGGTGACCCATAATCCTGATATTTGTGGCATTTATGGCCTAGGGATGTCTTCCCAAGAAATGATGTCACCTGATGATGTAGATAATAAGAATCAATTTTAAAAAATAAATATTCAACAACTCTCATGGAAAATCCACTTAAGCTCTTGATTTGGATTAATTAGCCTTAAACAAGGTTAATCAACATTTGTGTAATTATTTGAAAATTGGCCTTCAATTAATCAAAATGGTCAGAAAGTCATATTAATGGGTCATAATTTGACTAGAGAGGAACTGAAAGGTGATGCTAGATGCGTCAAAACTATATTTCCATTTAAGATGTTTCCAACATAAAATAATAAGGTACGTGGCATGTACCAATGAATTTAGGAGAAAAGAGTGATCCAGAGCACAAAAGGCAAAATCATCATTTTGACTCGAAATGAATTCATCAAAGTTAGCTAACCCATAAATTACATTTCCCTATTTAGGGATACTTTGACCTAAATCGGTGCTTGTAAACAACAAGTTTGAACCATTTAACACATTTTATGGATTTTGACCTAAATGTGCATTTGAGTGCAATTTGAGTAAGATTGACAATTTCAACACAAATGGTGTTAGGAATTGGATGTCTATAGATAATATTAAGGACTATGTTGATGACATCCTATCAAAATCAAAAACACATTCCAAACATCCTAATGTTCTACAAAGAATCTTTGAGAGACTTCCTGAGTACCAAGTTCATCTAAATCCTAAGAAGTATGTCTTTGGCATCACTTCAAGAAATATTCTAGGGTTCATTATGTAACAAAGAGGGATTTAAGTGGATCTTATTAAGGTCAAGGCCATTGTGGAAATGCCTCCACGTTCTAGTCTCAAATAGCTTCATAACTTAAAGGGAAAGATTCAATTTATTCATAGGTTCATTTCATAAATGGCATATAAATGCAACCCATTTATGCACCTCTTGAAGAAATTGGTCACTTTTAAATGGTATATTGAATGTCAATTAAAATTTGCAAATATCACAACATACTTATCCAATTTGCTAGTTTTGATACTACTAACACTTGAACAACCATTAATTTTTTATATTTTAGCTACAAAACATGCATGGGGGGCTCTCTTAGCCCAACGTGATGAACATGGAAAGAAACATGTGGTCTAATATTTGAGATGCACACTTGTGGCATATGAACATAATTATATGCCTATGAAGAAGTTTTATTTATCAATGGTCTTTGCTTCCCAAAAGTTACAACACTATATGTTGAATAATAACACTATGGTTATTGCTAGAGTGGACCTTCTCAAATATTTATTGTCCAAGGCAAATCTTACAGGTCACATGGCCAAATGGGTCATGATTTTAAGTGAATTTTATGTTCAGTACTAAAACCAAAAGGTTATTAAAGGGCAAGTCATTGAAAACCAACTTGCAGAAGTTCCTATTATAGATACTCAACCACTCACCTTTGATTTTCTAGATGATTCTATTATGATAATAGAAGAAGTGTTACATGAACCTAAACAATGGAAATTATATTTTGATGGCTCCTTTACATCCCATGGATCTTGGGCTGGAATCCTGTTGATTAAACCACAAGGGGATCTGATCTTTAAGGATTTTTATATTAACTTTCATTATACCAATAATATGGCCGAGTATGAAGCCCTTATTGCATGACTTCATCTTGCATTCCAATGGGATATCAAACATTTAATGGTCTATGGGAATTCTCAATTGATTATTAATCAAACCACAAATCAATATCAAACTCGAGATGATAAATTTTTACCCTAAAATCACATTATGGATAATCTCAAGTCTCACTTCAAATCCTTAAAATGTGAACAGGTACCACGAGCCAATAATAGATCAGCTGATGCAATGGAAATAATTGATAGGACCTAGGAGCACCATTGATTACCATGTGCAAGCAACTAAATATGCAAAATTAACTAGAAGTAACAAGTATCTAGAAATCAAAAATAACACCGAATATGAGAGACAATACCTAATTGTATTAATACTCTTCCAGAAGGAAATACAACAAAGAAGATGCCACAATCTTCTTCCTTACACACCTCTAGGGCTCCCACACCTCTAGGGAATAAATAGTAAATCTCTTTAAGAGCTCACTCTCTCTCTTACGGTCCTAACACACAACTCAAACATAGAGTTGTTGTTCACCTCCAACTAGTCAGTATCACTACTACCAGTACACCGAGTATACACACATACTCAACCGAGTACACAACGCACTCCAAGTAGATCTCCCATGAACTTACAACAACCTGCAACTCAAATGATCTTACTTTGGAAGGATCTACCTTGCCTTCCTCTATTGCTCTCCAACTGAGTACACATCGTACTCCAAGTAGATCCCGCCTGATCTTGCTACCTGTTGTGTTGCTATCACCTTGATCTTGTTGCCACCTGTAGATCAACCCGATTCTAAACACCTTTAAACCTAGACCTCGCACACACACACACCTGCAAATCAATGATCTTACTTACCATGTAGATCTCCAAACGTGGCCTTACACACTTGCTAACCAAGATCATACATACATGAAGAATCCTTTTGATTCTCCAAACCAGCACCCACACTTGGCACTGTGGCACTAGGAAGAACACACCTTGCTCTCTTCACTTTGAAGGAGATAATTTTTTACTCTCTTACTCTCTAGCACAAATTACAATATAGCCCATGAGTTTATTGTATATATCTCATGCAAATAATAATTAGACATCCAATTACAATAATTAGATCCGCAGCTTCAAGTCTATAATTGGCCTTCTACATGCAAACAACTGGTTCATTAACTAATTATTCATGCAACCGACAGTTCCAGAACCACACAGGTGACTGACGTCGGTCCCTGTCTGCCTGGAGGTGACCGACGTCGGCCAACTCCTGATCGATGTCAGTTGCTTCTTATCCACCACTAGCCGACGTCGATCAGCCTAACTGACGTCGGTGACTGTGACACTCAACAACCTCCTCCCATGTTTGCATCAGTGAAGCTTTTAGCTGCACAACCTAACAATAATTGGGTCCATGATACAAATTACCAACAGTGTTAAAGAGTATTAGTTTATCTTTGACAATTTTCTATAACCTACTCATGTATTTCTAGATTCAAAGAGGGTATGCACTATTTTTGGTCCTAATCTCCCATCTGAACTACCTTGGTTCCAAGACATTTATAACTATTTCCCTGACCAAGTGTTTCTACCCAACCTTTCACATAATCTCCAAAAAGTCTTTCTTTATTACATATCCCATTATACCCTCTTTAGAAACACATTTTATTGTAAAGGCTATGATGGAATGTTTCTTCATTATTTATCTTTGAGATAATCCAAGTTAATAGTTAAGGAGGTTCATGAAGGAATGTGTGGGCCCCATACCAATGGTGTAGACTTAACCAAGAAATTCCTTAGAATAGGATACTATTGGCCCAAGATGGAAATAAATGCTTATAATCATGTTAGTAAATGTATTTCTTGTCAACAACATGGTAATTTGATACACACACCTTCTTTGCCACTCCAGTCGATCACTACACCATGGTTGTTCTCTTAATGGGGCCTTGATCTCATTGAGAAAATCAACCCAACCTCTTATAATGGCCATAAATACATTCTCACTACAACCAAGTTTTTTACTAAGTGGATTGAAGCCATTCATCTCACTTGCATTATCAGGAAGTAGATTGCCAATTTTATCCATTACCATATCATTTGTTGATATGGTATCCCAACCCTTATTATATCCAATAATGGCAAATCATTTGTAAACTGAGATGTTAAGGCTCTTTATATCAAGTTCAAAATAAAGCATAAAAAATCCACACCATATAACCCACAAAGAAATGGTAAATCCAAGGTGTCTAACAAAACCATTGTTACAATCCTAAAGAAGATTATTAATGATATTGGTCATAATTGGCACTTGTAATTTTTTCCTGCACTCTAGGCCTATCATACTAGCCATTGACCTCCCATAAGATCCACTCCATAATACCTTGTTTATGGCACCAAGGCTACTATCCTATTTGAGATTGAGCTCCCTTCACTATGAGTATCCTTGGATAACATTGAGGATGATGAATATTATAGACTTTTCAAGTTGTAAGAGCTCAAGTTCCTTGATGGTAACTGTTTGGCTACCCTGGATAACTTAAAAGTATATCAAAATAGATTACATAGAAGCTATAACAAGTACATTCTCCCTCAAGAGTTTGAAATTGATGATTTGGTCTTGAAAGAAAATCAAAAGAACAAGGATGTTGAATGCAAGAAGGGTAAGTTTTGACCCAATTGGATGGGCCCATATGTAGTCACAACAAATTATGGATCAGAGGCATATTGATTGTCTACTCCAAATGGCGAAGAGCTCCTAAAACCCATGAATATTGTATAGCTTAAGTGGTTTTATGCTTAACAATCTTTTTAAACCATTGTCTACAAGAGACCTTACTAGGGGGAAACTTGTGCCAAAGTTAATTATCCCACTATTATAGTCTAGACCATCCAATTCTAGAGCATTTTTATTCCGTCTCATTCTATCATGGACGATGTTACTTTGAACAATATTTTTTTACTACCCTTGATCATTACAACCATGGACCATTATAACTCTGGATCATCATAAGTTTGGACCATTATACCCCTATACCTTTGACACTTTGGATTATTTATACTCCATTGGGATCATTTTCATTCCATTATGGACCTTTTTAATAGAGATAGTCATATCCCATAACCAATTATGATTCATAAGCATTCTAGACACACTCATCTCTCATTCTACAAAGTAGTTCAGCCTTAATAGTATCTCATAACTTATTTTTGTATACAAATGTACAGGGATATGTTAGCACATGGTTTTTGTCTGCTGAAAGGCTCTTCAAACTTATTCGACACTACATATATATATTTTTTCTTCTATTTGGTAGGCATATTTGCCTTGATAATATCGTGTGTATCGTTGCAATTGCTTTAGCTATTCTACTTACCTATGGATGTCTAACTCCTTAGCTAAGTGGTTTTTTGTGACATTCTTTATATTCATGAGCCCCATTATAACTGGTTTAGCTATTGTTTAAACTTTTACATATGGAAGTGCATCTCCTCAGTTAGGTAGTTCCCTGGGCCTGTTGTTAATATTTGGTCTCTATTGCTTATCCCAAAAACACAAAAACATTAGAAATTGATATAAAAAATGAACAAAAACATTACCTTGAACCATTTTTTATGTTGATCCCCCACTCTCACCATTTTTTGAGTTGAACCATTTAGTATCTCATAATTCTCAATCGAGTTGAGATGCTTAGTGTATGTACCTAAATTTGCTCACCTTCTTTAACATCACTAATATTACTATTAGTTGACACTAATTTTGCTCATCTAATTTATCCTCTTTAATCTCATTAATTTATCCCCTTTCTATTCATTTATTTAATCTCCCCCTTTCATTATATTCTATCCATTAACCTTATTCTATTCCCACCAATCTATAAATTCCTCTAATTATCTCTTAATCCTATCCTAACCTATTTTATCTATTATTTTGGAATTTTGAATTCCCATGACCCCACTTAACCACCTACACTAGCCTATCCCTAGGCTCTCCTACACCCCTAGTCCTTAATCCTCACCTAATCCCTATATATTCCATCCCTAAGCCTAATTAATCCCTAAGAAGATTCTATAATCCTCTCTAACCCAGCCTCCTCTCTAAAAGCCTCTACCAAGGAATTTTAAATTTTTTAGATAATTCCCATCCTTTGATCTCCCTCAACCAAGTTTAAACCTCATTCATTGATTCTTACCACTTCTTTCTATTTAAACAACCTCCATCCTCCATTAGATCTATTTATCAAAATCATAACAAATCCATGTCAATCCAATCTTTCATTGAATCAATCATCTTGACCTTGTTTTCATCACCCATTTAATCCAACCTTTTCCTGCCCTAGTTGGCTCTTTACATCATATATAGGTCCACATCATCCCTATCACCCTTAGTCAATTCATCATCACCTATCTATAGTTGTCCTAATCACATTATCCCATCACCTGATCCTATCTCATCCTATATTGAGCAAAATTAGATTAAGGTTATGAGCTAGTCTTATTATCCACGTCATCCTATCATCTTAATCCACTATCACTCGTCCCATTGGTCAGATTTTAGTCAATATTATGCTAGAATCTTATCAATTTTTTAAATTTCAATCTAGAAAACCCATCATCAATCTAGTCTCTATCATCCTTGCCTACTCATAACTAGCACCCATCATATCATCATCTTGCTAGTTTGAATCTAGGCACCCATCAAATCCTCAATCCATTTACTAGCTTAATAATTAAGCATCATTGATAAGATGTTAGCACTTATTTAACTCTTTATCTATAATCTGACCTTAGTCCTATATCACCCTAATCACATTTAGTCTATGATCTAGGAATTTGACTCAAGAGATGATGGTTAGTATGGTGTTAGTTCTAAAATGAAAATAAAATGAAATAAACACACTAATAACATAACATCTATAGGCATAGACACTAGGGAGAGTTTAGTTAACAAAAGAAAATGACAAACACAACTAAAATGTAAGGAATCAAATACAAGAGTTCTTTCACCTTCATTAGATTCTCCAAATGCCTTTGTAGTAGTGGCTTGCTTGACTTGTGCTCATGAAGTCCTTGACAATGGAAGCTTGGCTACCTCCATCTCTCCTTTGCACCTTGTGGTGTTGTCTTGGCTTGGCTTGGAATCAATTTAGCATTATAAATTTGGATTATCAAGTCCTTTGAAGATATTTGAGCATAATAACTATGCACCAAAATAGCTTAGAAATGATGTTATGAGGCCTCCTATTTATAAACTTTTGGATTTGATCATAATCAACCTCAACCATCCATCTCAAGATTAAGATGTGTGGTTGAGGACTAATTCAATTTTTGGAATTAATTTTTTAATTATCTTCATCATGGCATTTGAAGAAGGAGCAATTAAGAGGCATGGAGGGCATCATGGAAGGCATTGATGAGGTATGGAGGGCATGAATTTTGATATTTGTGGCATTTATGGCCTAGAGATGTCTTCCCAAGAAATGAGGTCACTTGATGATACTAAAATTCAATATTCATTTCTAAAAATAAGTATTCAATAAGTTTCCATGTAATTATTAATTATGCCTTGATTTGAGTTAATTATCTCTTAAGCATGATTAAGCACTTTGTGCATAAATTACTCAATTTGATCAGAATGGCCTGTTATTGGTCCTAAATTTGACTACATTGGAATTGGAAGTCCACATCAAATGCATTGGATGTGTATTCCCATTTAGGATATTTACAATAAAAAATAACAAAAGCACAAGTCTTGTGCAAAATATTTGATAGAAAAGAGCAGTCCAGAGCACCCAGGTACAATTTTGGCATTTTGACTTGAAATGAACTAATCAAAGTTAGCTGGCCCATTAATTGCATTTCCCCATTTAGGGATACCCTAGCCAAACTTAGCACTTGAATATGTCATTTTCACATCATTTAGCATATTTTAGTATTTTTAAGCCAAATTATGTATTTTAAGTGGAAATTAGCCAAAAGCCTATTTGGAGGTTATCGATGGCTAGTTTTAGGTATCTATAGTTTTCCCTTATTTGGGAAGGTGTTTCAAGCTATAATCACAATAATGTCTTCACAAAGAATGAAAATGTCCTATATGCCTAAAATTGCAATGATGATAAACTAACTATAAGATGCCCCCTCGAGGGAATGATTGGCAAAAGGAGGTCGATAAATGGTCCCTCAAAAAAAAAGAAATGAAATGAGGGGACCAAAGAAATGAAATATGATGGGGTAAAAACATAATTATATTGAAAAATTAGTCAAAAATCAATGATAATTCAAGTGGGATGGTGCACAATGGTTTCCCCAAAGGTGGTTATAAACATTGTACCCTGATAGTGGCAACGTGGTATGATAACACAATGATTTGCCCAAAGGCAGTTATAATCATTGAGAAGATGGAAATACCCCAGTTAGGAAGACAAATAAGGTGATATCATGCCCCTATATATTCAAAAAAAGTAGAGTGGTGACAACATAATGATTTACCCAAAGGCGGTTATAATCATTGAGAAATAAAAATGGGATTGTGTGTAATGATTTGCCCATAGGTGGTTATAATCATTAGACCTCGATTATGGCAAACATGATAAACTTGGCCGAGGATGATGATAGCTTAACATAGAGGGTAATGATGAATTGGAGCAACCTATTAGTAGGGATATGCTCATCCAAACTAATAAAGGTTGAAATTCTTTCATGGTTAATTACTCTATTTGGGATATAATTGGGAGTGAATCAGGATGTTGGTGCCGAAGAGATGCCTCCATTTCTGAATAGACTTGTTAAATCTAAGTTTTTTTGTAGCATGTAATGGTAGGCTTCATGATAGAACACTATAAAGACTTGGCCAAAATATGCATGAGGACTGACTCCCATAATCCAATATTCAATAGAAAATAATGCACCAATGATAGAAACCATGATGACAATGTAAACATATGAATATGGATGGATTCAAGTGTAAGTTTGGGCAAGGAATAACCCAATGAACACACGTAAACTGAATCAAAGAAACAGTGATAAAAACAAACAAACAGGAAAACAAACAACATAAGCAGAAATAAACAAACAAACAATGTAATAAAAACCCTACAAATATTTCCCCTAAAAAATAGGTGACAACAAATGAATAAAATAAGGGAATATAACAAAAGGAAGGGGGTGTCTGAGTTGCCTCCATATGCACTAGGAAAGTGGACACTGCCTACATAGTTTCATGGATGTAATATCCAATAAAAAACTTTAGACCAAATGTAGTTCTCCCAGGGAATGGGAAGAATGTGATAACTGAGGAAAACAAATAGAATGGATGTGATAGAAGAGTAGGAATGGTCTTGCAAAATGGTGTGTGAGAGAAAAAGGATAAAAAGGATGGGGAAACTAAATGACAAGTGATTTGCTTATAACTTAGTAAGGGTTCTCATAATCCTTAAGGCAAAGAAGTGGTCAATGTTTTTGCTCTTTTCTAACAATTTTTTTCTTTTTTTTAAATGTTTTTGGAATTGTTTTGAAGTGTCTCAACTCAATCAAGAATGATGAGACACTAAATGGTTCAAGCTCACAAAATGGTGAGAGCATTTAACTAAGATTTCTCATAAAATAGTGAGATTGGGGCTTAGGTTGCTCACAAAATGGTGAGAGTGTGGCTTAGGTTGCTCATAAAATGGTGAGAGCATGGCTTAGGATGCTTGTAAAATGGAGAGAGCATGGGGAAATGGGTGACTGAGCTAAATTTAACAAGTATTGAGTGTTGCCTATATAGTCCCAGAGTAGGAGCTCAAGTCACTATAGTTCTACCCTTATAATGGAGGAACTCAACTAGTATAGTAGCTAATTCAAATAAAACATGCACAATTGGTAAAAATGCATAGTGTGGTATAGGAAGTGGCAAGTTGGTAAATCAAGGTTTAATGTTACCCCTAGTTTTCCCATAGGTGGTTATAACTAAGACACAACAATATAGATCAAAGGTACTAATTTGCCCAAAGGTGGTTATAATTAGTAGCAAGATCGGTGGTAAGAAAGGAATAAAAAATGAAAGATGCAACTATCAAAACTTCTATCACACTATCCCAAAATATGATCTATGTCTAAATTTCTTGAACAAAGTGATGAACTGATCAGATACCTCAATGTTGAAACTACGCAATGAATGACAAAAACCAAGGTCAAACAGGCTAAGTTTTTAGAACACACTTGGGTCGATAGGTCAGAAGTGGAAAGTGGATGTGGCAAAGAGGATGGATAAGAATAGTATGTGTACAAAGAAGAATAGTGATAAAAAGGCATAACTAAAATGGTCCTTATAGACAAAACACCTTAGTGCTTAAGCATAGTAGCGCTTAAGATGAATAATATTTATCAGCTCTAGAAGTTCCTCTCCATCTGGTGTGGCAAGCCTGTATGCTCTTGTCCATAATTTTTAGTGATGATGAAAGATCCTATCCAATTGGATTTGAATTTTCCTTTATGTTTCTTTTCAGCCATGGTATTTTTTTAGTTTTCCTTTTAAGAACAAGATCACCAAGTTTAAATGTTTAATATTTAACACACTGATTATATTGGCCTTTGAGTCAATTCTGATATGCTTGAAGATTGTTGAGTGCGGTCATGCATTTCTCATCTAGTAGGTCTAGCTCTTGTAGGTGACCTACTCGATAGTCATGATCATCTAGGATACACTTGAAAGAGATGTGTATTGGAGGCAATCCAACCTCAATGGGAAGGATGGATTTAGTACCATAAACAAGTGAGTATGGAGTGGCTCCTATGGGGGTATGATGATTGGTATGATATGCCCAAAGGGTATGGAATATTTGGAGGTGTCAGTCATGACTAGCATCATTAACAATCTTTTTGAAAATATTTGCAATGGTTTTGCTAGATGCTTCAGCCTAGCCATTACCTTGAGGGTAATATGTTGTAGAAAAGTGTTGTGTGATATTGTATTCGGTACATAGCTGGTATACATATTTATTCTTAAATGATCCTCTATTATTAGATATAATATTAGAGGGAATATCGTAGCGGTAGATGATATGGTCAAAGATGAATTTGGAAATTTGTTTTCCAGTCACGTTAGTGAGGGGTATAACTTCAACCCACTTAGTTAAATATTCGGTGGTGGTAAGGATATGTTTATGGCTATCAGATGAAGTGGGGTTGATCTTCCCAATGAGGTCAAGGCCCCATGTAGAAAATAGCCATGGTGTCAACATCAGTTTCATAATTTTTATTGGGGCATGAATTAAATTAGCATGTCATTGACATTTGTCACACTTTTTTACATATGTAGTGGCATCTGCATCTATTGTGGGCCAATAATAATTAGTACGTAAGAGTTTTTTGGATAGGACTGCCCCACTATAATGGGCTCCATATACTCCTTCATGAACTTCTCTTAATGTTAATGTAGACTCTGTCAAAGTTAAATAATAAAGTAAAGTTACATAAAAAATATGATGGTAAAGGGTGGATCCAAGTAGAGTATAACAAGTGGAATGATGAATGAAGGCTTTGGTTTGTTTTCAAGAGAGGTTAGGTGATATAACTTGGTCATGGAGGTAGTTGTAAAGGTCTAAGTACTAGATAGAATTAGGACCAACAATATCACAAATCATGGCAATGGTTGAAGGTTCATGAGCTGGTGCTAACAAATTCTCGACTAGGATTTGATACTCTCTAGCTTTATCTATCTGTTGAATTAGAGAACCAATAGTAATAATGGAATTTGCAGTTATCTTACTTGCCTTTGGTATATGCTCAAATTGAATGTTGGAAATTTTTTGTTTAAGAGTGTCAACCATGTCTTTATATGGAACCAGCTTGTCATCTTTGATCTAAAAATGATTTGTAATTTGATTAATGATTAACTAAGAATCACCATAAACATGGAGGTGAGATATATTCCACTACACTACTTTCCAAAGTCTTGCAATAAGTGCTTCATACTCGGCCATGTTGTTTGTACAAGGAAAGCTGATTATGAACGATTTAGGGATTAAATCCCCTTGTGGTGTAATAAACAATAGGCCTACCCCTGATCCATATGCAATTAATGAACCATCAAAGTAAAGCTTCTAGGGCTACTCCTCAAGGGGTGTATCAATAATGGTCATGATGGATTCATCAATATATTGAAACTTGAGTGGTTGTGTGACCATGAGAGGTCTTTCAGCAAGTTTATCAGTAAGAACTTGTCCCTTGATTATTTTTTGATTCACATACTCTATGTCAAACTCATTGAGAAGCATGATCTATTTAGCCATTCTACCTTACAAAGCTATTTTAGATAGTAGATACTTGAGTGGATCTACCTTTGAAATGACCATGGTTTTATTATTCAACATGTAATGATGCAGTTTCTAAGCTATGAAAACTATGGCTAGATAAGCTTTTTCAATAGGCACATAACCATGTTCATATGTAACCAAGGTACGACTTAATTAGTATACAACATGCCCCTTTCCATTATCATCATGTTGATCCAAAAGTACCCCCAGGGCATGATCAGTCGCTGATAGGTATAACAAGAATAGCTTTCCTGGCATAAGAGGTAATAAAATAGGTGGATTAACAAGATAGTCTTTGAGCTATGAAAAGTTGTTTGGCAGTGATCATCCCAGTGAAATGTAACTCTTTTCTTCATAAGGTGTGGAAATGGATGGCACTTATCTATTAATTAAGAGATGAAACATCAGATTGACTGGATCTTACCCTGCAAACTATGAAGTTGCTTCAAATTAGTTAGTGGTGGCATTTTGGTTATAGCATGGACTTTAGCTGGATCAACTTCAATACCTTGATGACACACGATGAAGCTAAGTAATTTGCCTAAAGCTAAACTAAACACACATTTATTCAAATTAAGTCTGACTTTGTACTCATGTAGTCTTTCAAATATCTTATGCAGCATTGTTGGGTGGTCGGTTCTAGTCTTAGATTTTCCTAATATGTCATCAATATAGTCTTCAACAATATCATGCATCATATCATGGAATATAATAGTCATGGTTCTTTTATATATAGCTCTAGCATTGTTAAGGCAAAATGGCATTACCTGATAATAAAATGTTCCCCATGGAGTGTTGAATGTTTTTTTATATTGATCTTTTGGTGTTATTCTGATCTGATTGTATCCTGAAAATCCATCCACGAGTGAAATCATTTCATAACCTACCATGGATTCAATGATCATGTTGATATTAGGCAATGGAAAATCATCTTTAGGACAAGCTTTGTTGATGTCTCAAAAATAGTACAAATTCTGATTCCTTCAATCTTTTTGATAATAGGTACAACATTAGAGATCCATTTAGAGTAGTCAATAGATCATATACATCCTACTTCTAAGAGTTTTTCCAACTCTTTATTTACTAATATAGCAAAGTAAGGATGCATCTTACATAGCTTTTATTTTACCAGTTTGGCATCAGGATTAATCACAAGGTGGTGTAAAACCAAGGTGGGGTCTAAACCTAGTATGTTAGAATATGCCCATGCAAAGATATCTAGAAATTCTCTCAATAGAGCTATAAAGATGTCACATTCTTCCTCAGTGAAGGATGCACCTAATTTTATCCATTTCAAGTCTGATGGAGTCTCGATGTTTACCTCTATTGTATCTTTGACTAGAAGGGTTGAACCATCTTCTAGGATATTAAGCAATAACTTAAACTATTGGATTATGTCAGGGTCCTCTGTTAGGACTTGCTCTTCAAATTTTCCTAGGCATGATGAATCTGAATCCGCTAATGGGAGATCTAGCCATTTGACAAAAATACTCAGAAATTCTTGAAGAACTTGATCAAATACTTGTTGCTCAAAACTAAACTCAGATCCGTAGGCAAGTTCATTGTTGGTGGCTCCTGATCTAAATTTGAATAAGAATGAATGCCCCCATCTAATAGCACTTAAGACAAGTTTTCACCACTAGACTGACCTTTACCATTACTTTTTCCCTGGCCAAAAAGTGCCTTAAAGATGTTTTCACTTGGGAACCTCAATGTTTTAAATTTTTATTTTTCGCTACGGGCGTTCACCTGCTCTCCAAAATAGGCTACAAGATCCAATGTGATTGAGAACCCTGATTTGTGATCTCCCAATGGAACATCATCTCTAAGGCCTAAGAAATCATAGAATGCCTCGTCATTTTGAAACTCATCAATTAGCAGATTGGATTCTTCTTGGTCCCAATCTACCAGTTGGGGATAATATAATGGCAATGGGTTAAAATGAATGGTAAGGGTAAGGGTACAAATGGCATTGTTATCAAATATATTGGTTTCAGCTAAGTTAGCAAAAGTGAGACTATAATCAGACTCTGCTTCACTATTGACATCATCATCACTAGTGGTTGATGATGGAGTTTGAATAAGATATGTGAGGTCACCCCTAGGAAGTTTAAATCCAAGTCCATAACGTCTTTCATAGTTAGTCATGGAAGTTGGCTCAATAGTTCCTTATTGATTCGATCTGAGGCCTCTTCCTTCATACTTATGATGCTCCATGATCCTATTAGGAATAGGATACTTTGCATTTTTATAATAGTTAGCTTGGTCATTATTGTATAACCATGAGTCATCCCCTTCAAGAGGGTCTGGTTCTAGGCCCGATGTTGGTAAAAATGTGACAGGTCCCTTATCTTTAATCTTTTATTGCCAATGCCTATATGGGGTGACTTTAGGTTACCTAAAGGTTTTCAGATTCTAAGGAAGATCAGCAATATGAAATGTATCATGTGTCACATATTCTCTTGGTCCATTATCTAAAATGGTGAAATAGTTGGAAGCTTTAGGAGGCGATATGAGGGAAGGGAATCCAAGGTATTTATGCAATTATTTGGTGAAGGATCAATAAGTATAACCTTTCCTTTATCCTCCTTGAAACTTGGATTCGTGCCATAATAATAATTATAGCTTTGAAATTCAGCCTAAAGATGCTTGTAGTGTTCATATGGATGTAAATCTCCCAAAATATTCACCTCCATCCATGAGTGGGAAAACTTGATACATTGGTGTAATGTTGATGGGACTGCACGAATCTTATGTAACCAAGGCCTACCTAGATGTATGTTGTATGATAACTCAAGATCAAGCACATGGCAAAGTGTATCATGGGTCAAAGGCCTAATGATAACTGGAAAAGTAATGGTGCCTTGGGATTCTCTTTATTGATTATCATAGGCTTTGATAGTTATTGCTTCTAGTTGAAGATCTGTCATTGTGTACCCAAGAAGTTTGATGAGCTTGAGAGACACTATGTTGAGGCTGGATCCATTGTATATAAGGACACATTTCACCTTATGTCATCTTATATAAACTTCTATGTATAACGGATTGTTATGGAGTGGACCAAGGGAAGACATATCACTTTGGTTGAATGTGACTTGTTGGGCTGGAGCTAGGTGTTCAACCAAAGATTGAAATTTATCAGTGGATATGTCACTAGCAATAGTGGATTGGGTCAAGAACTCATTCAAGATGTTCTCGTGGATTATTGACATCTATAACAAATCTAAGGTAAAAATTTGTGTTAGTGTCTTCTACAATTGTTCCACAATATCAAACTTTTTGTCTTGGACAGTAGTGAATGATTTATTCCAAGGCTAAACAGTTGGTTGGATGATAGGCAAAGTGGTGGATGATTGTGGGCCAGGGATAGTAATATTCAACCTCTAAGTTATGATTACACAATGAAGATTAAATATTGGACCATTATTGCTAACTATTTTCATAAATGGTGTGGGACCAAATAGGATAACTTTCGGTTGTTGATGCACTTGCATGTGGTCACGTGGCAAGAATGAGTTGTCACTATAAGATCTAAAAGAGGAAGTCCTAGTTTTTTGGTTTGCCTATATGCACTCCCAGGTCAAAGAAGGATTATATATTTAATTTGGTTACATAATATTTTTTAGCAATGGTCTAGGCTAATTAGTGTTTGGTCTAAGATTAATGGAGATGGTATTAACACTACCCCCTACAATATGGCCTACAACCCTATTGTAGTCATGTGCAACTACATGGTAGGTTTGTTAGTTGTTACCATTTTGACCTTGGTTTTCTCTATTGTTTTATCATTGTGAATTCTGCTACTAATTTTGTCGAGTCTACTGGTTCGGCCTTTGATTTTTATATTGTTGATTTTATTGCTACAAATGTCATTGTTGTTGCTGATTATTTTGTTGTTGTTGATTGTTATGTTAGGGAAAACAATTTTATTGGAAGTGGAAGTGGAATCACCATTATCCAATTTTATATCCCTGTTCTCCAGCATATTCTCAATTAAATGCTTGATTTGGACACATCTTCGTAGATTATGTCCATTAACTTGATGATAATCACAAAATTCATTTTCATGGTACCAATCAGGGTAAGGAATACCTTACAGACAATGATTTGGTATAGCCCAACTAATCAGATTAGCGATAGCAAGATTATGGAATATAGATTTAATAGGTTCTCCTAAGTCACTAAAGACATGATGTGTAGGCACGGTTCTCTTAGGAGGAGGGGTTTGCAATGATAAGAGCTACTACATTTGTTATACAAGTTTTAGTTTTTATGCTTACGACATTGGTTGTAGAGGTTGTGAGTTAGAATTAAGCTAAAAAGGTGGTGTGGATGAGGTTTTCATAGTTTGAACATGACGGGATTTAGTTACTCTATTTCCCACAACATTCCTATTGTGATTGAATTGCTTTGGTCTTTCTTGATTATTGGTTGGTACCAGCTGTGATACTTGCATTTGATTGGGGTGTTGGTCATTTCCCTGACTGGTACCTTGATTTTGATTATTTGAATTGAGCTTGATGACTTCCTTATTGATGAGTTCCCTCTCGATCAACAAACCTTTACCAATGATCTCTTTGAACGTATGCACACATTGCAATTCCAGATGATAGGCTATCTCACTATGCAAATTTTTAGTAAATATAATAGCTAATTGTTTATCTGATAAACTATGGGTGAAATAGCTTGTAAAGGCTCTCCGTCACTATAAATAACTTGCAAAACTCTCCCCAGCTTTCTATTTTGCTTGTGTCAGGTCTACTAATGAAATCTCATGCTTGAGATTATAGGAAAAGTGATGCATAAATTTATCAAAAAGATCATCAAAGTCTACTACTAAATTCTTGGGCAACTTCAAAAACCACTCCAAGGCTTGTCCAACCAAGCTCCTTGGAAACAATAGCAAAAGGTATATGTCACTATATGCCATCGATTGATATGTGACAAAGAATTCAATCAGATAAGCCTTAGGGTCACCTTTCCCTTTGTATTTATCAAATTTTGGTGGTTCACATCCAGTAGAAAATGGTATCTAAAAATACTCCATGTTGAATGGATAAAAAACATACGTCATCCAATTTAAACTTTTTGGTCTGCTTCCCAGCCTGAAGGGTAGCAATTGCATTATTCATCTATTGTAATTCTTATAGGAAACTGGAAGGGATAATGGTTTGAGGGAGAATGTTGGTTTGGGTAAATGGCTGAGAGGTCACAAGTGGGACACTTTGACAAAGGTATGATGGAGACACCTGTTGAGGTATATTGGCTTGGTTACGCATACATGGATTAGGATGTACTGTAAATTACACATATAGTTGCATAATATTCTAGTTTGGGTTGGCAATAAAGGTTTGACTTAGAGGATTTTATGGTTGGGATGGGGGATATAACTATACTATGCCTGTTGTGGTTGAAAAGGGACATGTTGCTGACTAATCAAACCTTGATGTTGAGTGGGAACTTGTGAACCAAGACTCTATCTCTAGATTTGTGGCACATTTTGAACCAATGGTTGTCTAGTAGGAAACAAAAAAACATGGGGACCTCTTTGTTGCATGAATCCTTATGAGGAAGTGAAAGTAGGTTGTAGATTTAGCATCTATCACTGACCAATATTTACACATTGTTGACTAGTCATTACTTGGTTTTGAATTGGCATATTAGTCTGTGACTGAAGAGGTATGTTCATCATTACCTAGCAAGGTGGAATATTAGTTGCCCCTAGTTGAGGTGGCAATGTATTCATCCTTTGTTGTGTTGATACACTAGATTGTGTCTATTGTTGTGGAATATTACTCCCTACCTATTGAGGGGGAGCAGGATTCATCACATTCTATCGTTAAGGTGTGACATTGGTCATTGTTTGATTACCTAACTCCATATGTTGTACACTTGAGGAAGTAGATGGTTGAAGTTGGGGTGTAAAAACTCCTATTCCCTGGTATGATGATCTATGCATGGGATTAACTATAGGCACATATTTTTAGCTAGTTGTTTAGCATTAGTACCACTTTGATTAGGATTGGATGTTGTTTCAACATTATCCACTACATTTGGCTCACTATTCAGTGTAGAATTTGAAGACACTTCTTCAATAACTAGCATATGCACCAAGTTATCTATTAAAGTAGTTTGTATAAATAGGTCAGAACTTGGATTTTTTTGTCCAATTAATTCCATCAAAACTTCTATTAAAGGTACTAAGTAAATGAGGGGCTTACTCACCGTGTTCATCTGATTGAAATCACATGCTAAATTCAGGTAGGTTTGGTATGCTGTTTGTATTTGGTTAAGTGATTTTTCATGATGTTTTTGCCTCGATTAGATATATTAAGGTCTTGATACATTGTTTGCACTAGAGCCATAGGATTTCTAGAAGAATCATGTTGATTGTAAATGATATTATGGGGCACTCTTATTAGACTTGGTAAATTTTCATGGGGGAAGTCTGCTAGAAACTTGGCCCCTACCTCTATGGCTCTAACTAAAATCTCATCTTTGTTCTCTAACAAATGTCACTCAAACAAAAATGGATCATACGTAGAATTTTTATCAGTAGAATATGAATGTTGAAGAACTGGCTCATCCACTACAGGTATTACATGGTTTATTCTTGGTCTTGCTCTGAATAAGGTGGTGTGTTAACCAAATAATTAGCCAATGAATCTTGGCTTTATGCCCCTGATTGAGTATTATAAGAGGGATAAGAATCCATCTCAAAAGCAATATTATCCACATAGGGGTCTTGCACCATTTTTTCCTATGCAACTACATTACTAATCTTTGGATTGTACATGAGTCCACTATGAGTGTAGGAATACATGTTGGGATCCATAGTCAATGCTTTGCGATAAGAGGTCAAAGAGTTATACAAAATCTAAAAATGATAGAATCTAAAATAGTTGATGTTTCAACTTGGTCTATATTTTTCAAAAGGTTTATGCAAAGGTTTATGAGGAAACAAGCTAGCATAAAGTATCTAATGTTTCACTGTTTACACAAAGATAAGTAAGTAAATGGACCAAAAAATTAGAATGCTAAACTCTAAGGTTAAAGTGTTGCAAATCAATTTAATCTAGGATTTTAAAAGTTATTATGTCTTTTGGCCAAATGCGACGTCAAAAGCTAGGCTCAAACAAGGCATGTGCTAGGACTCTTGACCAAATGACGTCAAAAGCTAGACTTTGAAAAATAGATGAAAGTTTTAATCTAATGGATTTGAAACACTTCTAACAAACACTAGGCATTCGATTCTTGGTCATGAACTTGATCAACTAGGTATAAGGTATGAAACAAAAAGCACTTTAGCAATAGTTTATATTCTCATAAATAATGGTATAAAACTTGGTTCTTTTGAAAAATAGGCTATACAAAGGTGAATAGTATAACCATTTTAGACAAAAGATCACAAAAGTACATTGAAATTAGTCTGATTTTGTAAGAAAAAATTTAGAACTCTATGTAAGAGGGTCTATGAAACAATATTCGAAATGATTTGGGTAGCATAAGGATACTTCACTACCCAAAAGGTGTGACAAAAATTTTGTTTGAAAATTTATCTAAGGCAAAGACATTTTTCCATAATTTTGACAGCATAACACTACTTTTCTTGAGTCAAAATGTTGTGGTACATAGACTTAAAGTGCAAGTGTTTATCAAAAAATGGATTAAGTCTACCAAGTGATGATAATGATTATGAGTCTTAAATGGCCTTAAACCCTAATTGTAAATTAAACCTAAGTTCCCTCAAGTTTAGTACAAATGGAAAACCCACTTAACACATCAACCCCATGAACTTGTAAAGGTGTAATTCTGAATTTGGATTATAAGTGAAGGACTTAAACAATGTTGGTAAAGGTCTAAACTCAATTGGGCAGCATAATTGTGCTAAAGTGGATGATATGACTCTCAAGCTTTTGATGAACTTTGAACAAGGCAAATTGATGATTGAAGGCAAATATAAATAGTTGGACTAAACTCTGGCCACTATGAATGCTCAACCTTGGCCTTAAATTCATCATATATATTTAATCCAATGTTATAGATTACACTATAGTATCTCAAATACTAAGGACGATGAAAAGTTTTATTCTCGCTTGAATTCTAGACTATGCAATATAGAATGTGAAGTATAGAATGTTGAATTAGTTATATATCTTGTAAAATAAAATTAAATATTTTCTGTATAACCCATATATCTTTTGTGACAACCCTCCTAGTTGTACCTATAAAATGCAATAAATTTTTAAAAAAAATAAATATTGAACATTCATTCAACCATAGTTGCTAAGATACTTTAGTCAGTCTTATAATCAACAACTTCAAGTAGTAACAGTTTCAACATTTCAATTATTGTAAGAAATAATATAAAATTTAAGGTACAAAAAGTTTACTATCTCACTAGGAACATAAGCACAATCTGAACTTCCACTAAGTATTGGTACTAATTCAACCAAATGCATGGATTACTATGCAATTAAGTTTACCCTAACCTAGCCTAAGGATCTAGACCCGATGCCCCGACACAATCTTGGGTAGCCTACACATCCACTCCTCGGAATCAAGGTCCGATGTAGTTCTCCTTTCAAATATGATGGTCTCCTCCATGAGACATCACCACCGAAGGGATTGGCAATCTAAGCCAAATAGGAAACAAACTACTCATGACACAGATGAGCTTCTAAAGCTCTGGTCTAATCTGATAGCTAAGTGATACACTCAAATATAACACCTTACTATCTAGGGTTGTGTGCTTACCCAACACTCTCACATAAAACCTAGATAATAGCAATGATAATGAAATTTGCATTCTTAATTTCATATAAAATCACATGCTAGACATATCTAAATATACAAAACAAAGTGAAACATACAGTACATAACCGTTGAACCTATCATTCATTTACTTGCAAGATTATGCGCACGCGTACATGTTGTCTTGCTAACTGCTATGAATATATTGCTCAAGTAATAGCCAATAAAATCATTTGAACAGTCAATTTAGGTAAGAGTCTAAAATTACAACCAGTATGTACCACTTGAGTTATCTACATCTAAGCTGAAATATCTTATAATATCCCATACTATCATAGTTCATGATCACTCTACCCAAACATTAATAACCATAAAATATATATTTATTTAGGTATGAGTCAAGATATAAAGAATATAGTATGTACCATCCAAGTATTTTTTGTACTGTAAAACTCTATAACATCCCATATTGTCACAGGTCTTTGTGTTTGAGTATCTGATTCAACACCAATAACAATCTTACACCCAACCATAATAATAAAATAAAGCAGAATTATACTATCCGAGTATACCTTCAATAACAATCCGAAGAGAACATAAACTCTAGGTACACCTCATGATGCACTATTTTATTCTAGAAATGAATAGTCACTTGCACAATTAAATTTTCATGAAATATACCACATACAAATTTTCATCCCTACAAGATGCGACAAACTTGATCGTGTCGATAAGTTTGCAGAATAGTTATGTGCTACAAAAAGGCTATTTTTTTCACTAGCATTTATAGCAGATGACATACTAAGGAATACCTAACAAGGTTAGTTTCATATGTCCGTGCTCACTTCTCGAACTGTCATACATGTATGTGATGTCACCTACATACACAAAATCAAGGCTAGATGTAGTTCTACTAAAAACTATTAAAGGTGCATGTTTACAAAAAAAATGCATACATAAGTAAGGATAACCATGTTCCTTAACTTATAGTGAGAAGACTCAACAAATCTCTAAACAATATATCTTACATCAAAACTCACATAAGCTAGGACGTCAAAGACGTACATTATCACATAACATACACATATATAAATAGTTGTACATAAATAAATAATTATACATAGGAAAACTTCTCATGGTCTCTAGCATATAAGCAAGTTGGTCTTAGTCATAAAATGTATAAATTACCATATATAAATGCACATTAGACATACAAATATTTAGTAATTACATAATGACACAGTTATGACTGACCTCATAATTCATTAATGACTGTTCTTGTGAAATGATATTATGTTTACAAATTCCATAGGCAATTAGCCTTATATACAATATAAAAATATCTAACTCTTTAGAGCTCGAGTTGCACCAACTCACGTATCTCTGATAACTTGAAGTGTTGTCTCTAGGAATGTACTGCAGTGGGGAAAAGAAAGTATTATCTGAGATTTATACCACTCCCACTATGGACCAACGATCCCCTGCATAATCTCTTATCAGGGAATGGTCCTCCTTTAACAGATAGGTAGATGGAACGGTGTGAAAATCTAGAATAAGACATGCTAGTACCCCCATAAAGAATCTACTACATGACATGTATCATAAAGAAAAATATGTTTCTATTATGATATCGCACATGTAAATCATACATACAAATTGACAATGTTAATCTAACATTACTTTGACAAACATTTTTAAATAACATATGATCATCCAGATTAGTCAAAATCATAACACATCACTTGATCAGATTATCTATACTCATCATTGTTGATGTTAACCAGGGTCGAGAGACTGTATCATTGTTTGGGTAGTATCATTAATGCAGGGCCCATAATATATATAATAGATAAATAATCCAAAGCATAAGCTCACCATCCAGATAAACTAATCTAAAAATCATGATCACATACATGCAATATCTGATATAAATAAGCATATATTGATAAAACCATGCCAACCAAAATAATAGCAAATATCTGTATTAATTTATCTATAACATATAATTCAATTATTTGTACAAAATAAATACATTTAAGAAAGAAAAAAATCTTTCATATATTTCTCAACATAATTGAATTTATTGTTCAAAATACCAACAAAATTTGGAAAAGTTTTAATAAACAATTTCTCTTGATTTTAAAATAACACAAAAATATGTGATCACCAAATAATAAGTCCCCAAAACAGTGATTAGTTTTATCTAGATAATATCCAGATAAGCCCTTTAATTTTATAATACTAAATTTAGGTTTTCAAAATATTGTTTCACTTATCTAAGTCTACATCCATGCTAAAATTTAACTTGGTGACTAGAAGTAAACTAATACATAGTGTCATTAATCTAACTTTTATACCAACAATTTCCACATATAATTTATGTTATTAAATCAACTCAGTTTCTAACTCAAAATATTTATTTAATGTAAACTGTGACTCAACCATTCTAAGTCAATTTATAAAATAACTTAAAGTTTAGTTTGTTTTGTTTTTTATTTTGTTTTTAAAATATTGTTTCGCTTATCTAAGTCCACATTCATGTTGGATTTAACTTGGTGACTAAAAGTAAACTAATACATAGTGTCATTAAACTAAGTTTTATACCAATGATTTTTACATAATTATTTTCATATAATTTATGTTATTAAATCGACTCACTCTCTAAACCAAAATATTTATTTAATATAAACTGTGACTCATCCATTCTAAGTCGACTTATAAAATAAATTAAAATTTAATTTGTTTGTTTTTTTTAATTATGGAATTCCGATTTGTTAGGTCTATCATAGCAACAGATTTTTATTTCAATTACAAGACATAATTCTGCACATTGAAATCTGTTTATTAAACCCAACACAACACATAAACCATTAAATAATAATTTGAACTTTAAAATTCAAATCATTGTATATACACCGCTATACAAATCTAACGCTCTGCCATCTATATGACGTTTAGACATGAATATTATATTTTGTTTCAAACTCATAGTTTCTAAATTTCATTCCACAAGATTTTTAATTCTCTATTTACATATGCTCAGCAATTTCATACCATCATCAAAAGTTTTCGATTGTTGGAAAAGATTCTATAAAAATATTAATATATTTATTTATATATATACATTTATGTTAAAACACTTGCAATATATACATTTATGTTAAAACACTTGCAAAGTATACACATCCATTCAATTTTAACATCTAGCCTTGTGAGTATACATAGCGATTCAACTTTAGCGCCCAGTCCTGTGAGTATAGCACTCAATTTTATATATAAATATATATATAGATTTATTCATTTATCAAGATTTTTTTTTTTTTTTTTTTTTTTTAAAATAACCCAAGTGGTCAAACTTTAAAATTTTACGAAAATGCTTCTTCCCATTTGGGCGATGGACTCCATTTATTTTCTAAAAATATATATATTTATTCCTTCATATGTACATATATTTTTCTATTTGAATTTTCATTGCAGCCCTAATTTCGCTCAATGCTATCTATCTATATATATAAAACATATTCTTCAATTTTCAACGCTCAGCGTTGTATACGACTTCATCTTTCATTGCTATGAGAATATATGTGTGTTCAAACATTAAATATACTCTATATATTTTTTTTTAATAAAACTACTTCCAATTCGATGTTATTTGTATGCAAATATTTGTGAATGTTCTTCTATTATTCCCAAGGTCTAAGTATCAATGTCTTTGTAAGCGTAAGTGTGTATTCGAATCAGAATATATATTTTGTCTATTTATATAAATTTATACTCTTAAATCATTTAAAACATTTTATATATATATGTATATATACATAAAAAGGGAAACACAAAATTCTATAATCCAAAATTCTTTCAATATAATAATACGCTATTAAATTAATTACAGTACTTATCTAGTACACTTTTTCCCTTGTTGTAGATTAATTTTTTCTTTTTTTTCTCTAAGTCTTCTTTCTTCTTCCAATTTATTGCTTCTTTTTCCCATAAATCTTCCCTGTATTCTCGTGTGTCTAAATCTTTCTCTTTTTATTTCTTTAATATTTTTTTTCTCATTTTTCATCCTTTGCATGCCACTTGAAACCAAAA
The DNA here is from genome assembly GCA_037957365.1 of Torreya grandis. NCBI lineage: Eukaryota > Viridiplantae > Streptophyta > Pinopsida > Cupressales > Taxaceae > Torreya > Torreya grandis. Next base: position 739,388 of record JARHVA010007050.1, read on the forward strand.
TTGTAGATTTACTCCAAATAATTAATTGGAAGTCCCACAAGTAATTATCGGATAAATTTTTAATTTATCTCCTTTGATTTCCCAAGTTAACAATAAGGTAATTCAACTTCCCCTTTTTAAGTAAAGTCATCGTAAGATTTCATGCATTACTAGTTAATAATTAATTCCACTTGATTACTACTAGATAAGTCTTTTAAAGTATGTGTTCATCATAGTGTTTAATTAAGATTTACACTCTTATTTATTTTTCATAAATAATATGTTGAATATCACAAACTAATAATTGTCTAATACAATCAAATAATTTAATAATATAATTTATCATTATTTTGACAAATTAACTATAGCATTAACACTATTTTTATTAATTTGCTCATAAAATCAAATATCTAGTTTCTTAATTTGCATATCAATACTAAATTTTCACACAAATGTAAGCACATTTACCATAGCCAACGTGTCACAATGACACGTATGCCAAAGGGATAATAGTTCACTAGACTAAAATCTGGGAGAAAAAAATGAGATGTAACATCTTTAGGTTATTTGAATTTGTGCACTATGATTTTAGGAAATGAGACTAGTCATTTGAATTTTTTATTGTAAAGTTAAAGTTTAAATTATGGTGAAGTGGTGGTGGAGATATGAGCTCCACAATTATAAGAAAGACTTTTCCTATATAAATGTATTATCCCATATAAAATAATATAGTGTGAAATTTATAATATTATTGTTTGTCAACTCTTTGTGTATTGTGTTTGGCTTCATTATTGATTACTTGAGTTAAATCACTTATATAAACTCTTTAAATACCTATCATTGGTATCAAAGTAAGTTTTTGTGTGATGAAATAATACTATGATTGCAGGAGCAACTATTATTTTTCATTGTCCTATGGCATGGAATTCATGTATTGATAAATCTCTCTAGAATAGCTTTGTAGGTATTTATTGTGTAGATTAAGGTACTATAATTGTGTGTATAATTACTATGTCTTCGACAGTCGGGTGATTGAAAGCAATTTCATGTTATAATTATGCTCATGTGCCTATACGGCTTTCATTAATAGATTTCCATCAAATCAGATTGGATAAACTTATAGAATATATTAAATTGCCTATGAGATATATACACTTGTGCATTCATCCAGCCAACCTATGTTATCTTATTCAACAATAGAAGTCTCGCCCCATGTAGATTTGTTCATGCATTGTAAACAAAGAAAAGACTATAGATTATTGAATGTTGAGTGAACTCAAATCTACATTTTGATCATTCGTTAATCGACATGATTTTATGAACTTTGTCATATCAAAAGCAACATCTATGCATTAGGATTATAAAAATAGCCTACAAACCTGAGTATTGGTTGTTAGATTCACAATTGGATTGACGTAGTTAGCCACTCTCTTGTTCTTTATCTTGGATTTTGCACCTCACAGTAATATATGTAATTCATTCTTCTCAAGATTAAAGACTCCCTGCTAAAGTTTGATAGTGACATAGACTCACACAAGTTGTGGATAGATCTGAAATAGATATATGTTGTGTATATGTCTATTTCTGGCAAGACAAATTAACAAGTCTATCTAAAAGATCGTAATTCAATAGTTGAGTCCTTTATAATTCAACAAGTTTTTAGATTTCAATTTTTTAGGTATGTGTTTTGATTTAAAAAGTCAATTAATTTACATTATAGTAATTTGAGTCTTAAGAGTTTAATAGCAGATTTATTTTAATAAAACTATCAATATCATTTAGTGATGTCAATTTCATTTATTTAGAAATTTTTACGTTTGGTATTTTGGTCTATGCCAATAAAATATGTATAGGTCATAAAATACAAGGACAAAATAGATATGGGTCATTGTCTATATTTGTCAAGTCCTTTTTTATCATTAATTGTTCGATTATCAAAAGTATAATGAGTTTAGTTAAGTTCATGTCAATAAGTCATTATAAAAATGTCAAAAGAGCCATTTTTAAGAGTGTCTCAAATTGTCAAAGTTGAATTTTGCTCCTTGTAATGGATGCAATTTTGGGGTGACCCCAATATCTAATTTGGAAGTCATATGTCCAAAATATGGGGCAGAAGGGGGCGGGGTCTTGTATTCAAAAAATGACATGCAAAGGTTTAGCCTCAATTTCCAATTGACTAAGTAAGAAACTTCTTCTGAACAATGTCAAAGATAACAAAGAAAGGAGGTCAAACAACAACCTCTTGTTAGTCATCAATGATAGGGCTATACTTCTGCTATGATGACATTTATTTCAGTTGTGTGGTGTAGATTTCAACTTTTTCAGTTTTTCAGTGTGGTGTGATAATAAGAACATATCTGTATTCATATTCACTTGTGAATATTCCCCATGTAACCTCTTTTATATAAATATTGTAGAATGTTGATCAAAATATATTATAGCAATCATGATGTAAAGGTTATTGATAAACCTATGAAAAACCACTTTGATAAGATTTTTAATAAACCTAGAAAACTAATTGTGTAAGTTTTTTGGTAAACCTGAAAAACTAATTGTGAAAAGTTATTGGTACCCCTGCAAAACCAATAGGGTAAGGTTTTTGGTCATAGCCAGAGAAAACCATCAGTGAGAAGATCATGAACACATAGAGGCAGCATGCTATAATCGGATAATGAGATATATTTTACCATGTAAAAATTGGGGGGGTGCTGGGGATTAGTATTTACGTTAGATATTTACCATAGAGTAAATAATACTTACGGTTATGTTACGTAAGTTAGTTATTAGAATATAATAGTTTAGAGTTATATTGTTGTATGTAACAACAATATATCACATAGAGGAGATTGACTATTGTACAGGCATGAGGAAATTGTGGTGGAGATATGAGTTCCACAATTATAGGAAAGAATTTTCCTATATAAATGTATCATCCTGTATAAAATAATATAGTGTGAGAATTATAATATTATTCTCCATCTACCCTCTATGTACTGTGGCCGGCTTCATTATTGATTTTTTGAGTTAAATCACTTGTATAAACTCTTTAAATACCCATCAGAGATTTGCAAGGCATCGTATAATATCAAGAAAGAAAAGTTTTTGAAAGAATTGTTTGTTTATGGATTGAAGTTTATATATTTTTTAAACTAAAAATTTGTGGATTTTTTTATTTATTTTTTGGTTAAAAGGCAATAAATATGATATGTTTTAGCAAGGACCATTATAACATAAGGACCTCCATTAAAAAATATACTTATGATTATTTGGTACACTTGGTGCAAGCATGAGGAGGGGGATATTGTTTAAGGTCTACCATTATCTCCCATGTTGCAAGGGTAGAAACATTCATGGCCAGACATGCACATTTTGTCAAAAAATTGGCATACAATCAACAGAGAATCATTCATACATTGAACACAACGGATTACAATCTATAAATCGTGCCACTATTAGGCTTATTGGCAAACAATAATAAGGAGGAAACAATACATTATATTACTAGTCATACATAGACCTCTACTCTCACATTGGAAATAATACCAGACCTCTTAGACCAAGAAGATAAGAAATAATGTAATTTTGGTCATTTTCTTAATTTTCTACCAGCCCCTCAAAGTTGGATGTCCTCTTACTTATAAGGACAAGATTCAATGACTATCCACCTTCCCCAACATCCCTTTGTCTTATCCCAACACTTCATCTTTATCTTAGGTAAATTCATTCAACAAATGGTTCAATAAAGAGACAAAACCCTGTCACTTTCTATCCATGAAACTTCTGCCAAACTTCTGTCACTTGTACATGTTTATTTTTCAACCTGAAAATGAATATATTCCAAAAATATTTCCTTGGCTAAATGTCTCTTCGAGTTATCTTATCTACCACTTGAGAAAATGTATTCTCTATACACAAATGCCTTGGGTCATAACACTCTTGCCACATGGACATTCATACAAATATTCTCCGTGTCATAACATATATGCCACATGAACAATCGTTAAAATCTACAAACTTGAAAAGATGAAGTCTAAACATCCAAACACCAAGACAACCCAACACTACAAGATGATAGAATAAATACAATATGATTCCACTGAAGAACATATTAGGAACAAGGATCATTGGCACAGAAGCTAGGAACTTCCTCCATCACATCAACACACCAAAAACCAAAAAGAAAAGAAGCAAAGAACTAAAAAATAAACACACTCGATTTTTGGTGATGCAAGATTGCTTAGGACCATGGATGCTCTTGCATTAGACACCTAAGGTTAAAAAATATGATATCCAGTTCACATGGATGGGATAAGTAACCAAGATACTCTTTTGGTCATGAGGCAAAGTGACCATGGCATCCCCTTCTAACATACCAAGTAAATCAGTTGAATGTTCTTCTTTTTCTTACATCATTTCCAACTCCTATAAGTTGGTTTCTCTTCTCTTCTCTTCAATTTTATACTATTTATCTCACTCCTTGTGGGAATTTACCACCCACCATACTCTCTCTCCTTTGTGGGCTTCTCATGATCAACTCATATATGGGTTGAAACCCACTCTCATTCGTCCACCACCACTAAGATGTTCTATCATGCACCTTGCTCTCTCTTGTGAGATCAAATACACTACAAATGAACCACATCCTCCTAAATCCCAATTATCTTTACTCACACCTTGTCCAACTAGATTTTGGATCATTCACAACATCACAAACCACCATTTGCTACTTCCCAATCATGGATGCAATCTCATCTCTCATCCCCACTAGAATCACAATTGAATCCACATATGCTTGGGCATCTAAATGATAGCCCATATCATATAAAGTCAATGCAAGGATAGTCCTTACCTCCACATCCTTCATTGTATGCATTTTTATAGCAAGTAATCTCTGTATTTCAACTACAAATTCAGTTTCCTCTCCACATGTTTGGCCTACCATACACATTAGAAACTCCTCCTTCCACTTATTGAGCTTGAAGAACTCATCCACAATACCTACAACATCAGGTTCTTCATCACACATTTGATTTGATATCAAACTCAGCTTCTCCAATCTATCTTTCACCACATTATAAGCTTGTTCCACAACAAGTTTTGGCTTTTCAAAGCCTTCTCCAATAACTTTTAGTTGTTCTTCTTCAATTGGTTGTAATTGAGCCTTCACTTGCATATATCTTTGGTTGGAACATCATTAACATCAACCATCTCTTCATCCACCCCTACGATATCACTCATTTGGTCAACTTATTCACTCCCTCTCTCATACATATGAGCATGTTGGATTGCACCACATCTAATCCTCTTCTTAGGTAATATATCTATAGTTTGACCTAGATAATGATCAAACACATTAGGGAAAATAATATTTTTGACCATCACATCAACCAATTCATCATGATCCAAAGGGATGTTGTCCAACTCCTCTTCAACACTTACATGTTGCTCATGTCTTTCACTCTCACTATGGGTTGTTAATAGCCCTGTCACAACAAATTTCAAGGCTATTTTTTTCCTCTACATCTCTAATTCCAGATTCTTCACATGGTTGAACCCTCAAAATCATCTCCTTATGTGTACTTATTTGCACAACATCCACATCCTATGCTTCTTTAAAATAAACATGCAACTCAATATGGCTACCTTCTTCACTCACCTATAACTCTACATGGTTTCCATCTTCCTTCAACTCCATTGTTTTATTCATAGAAAGATTCATGCCTTGGTTGTCCTCAACCCTACTACCATCAAAAATAATATTGAAAAACTTGTTGTCATTATGAACCAAGGACCAATCAGCACTTGCCCACTCAAGTTACTTCACAATCGCTTTCCCATCATCACACCATGGGTCTCCATCCTCCACTTCAACAACTATCACCTCTCCATCATCCTCCATGGGCTATTCATAGCTCACATACACATTCTTGGTCTAAAATATTTTCATTCACGTAACACATCCAAGTCATGAGCTTTTTTGGACTTTATTTTTCATTAAATATAAAAATATCTTCAAGAGATTTACCTCTTTCCTTCACCATGACTTCAGTTTGTCTTTTTTATCTGTTGGCATATTTTCCTCTCTTTTCTTGGCCTTTATCCAAAGCAACCAATCTTTCTTGTAGGGACATCAATCCCACCATTATATCTTCCTCATCATCTTCACATGCTGCTACACCATCATCACTTTGTGTGGTCATATCTAGTCTTGCCTAGAATTTATTCAACATTTATGTCAAGCCTTCCAACTCACATGTTCTTCTCTTGTGTGTCATCTCTTACCATGAATCAATAGGCTTCTCTATCATAATGTGTAATGAATCCAAACTAAGTCTCTCAAAAACTTCCTCAATTTTTTAGGACTTCACACACCTGCAACTACCTATGCAAGTGTCCCTCAAAAACTTACAACTCTATCTAGGCTTCTCTCTCACATCTCACAACCACAATGAGCAATTTTATTCCACAACTACAACCACAAGGACACTAACTTTCTCTAATACAACTTGGATCAAACGAGGAGGGGGAGACCATTTAAGGCCTACCATTATCTCCCATGTTGTAGGGGGGAACCATTCATGGCCACACATGCACATTTTGTCAAAAAATTGACATGCACTCAACATAGAATCATTCATGCATTAAACACAACAAATTACAATTTAAAAATCATGTCACTATTGGGCTTATTTACAAATAATAACAAGGAGGAAACAATACATTACATTACTAGTCATAAAAATACCTCTTCTCTCGCATTGGCAATAATACCAGACCTCCTAGACCAAAAAAATAAGAAACAATGCAATTTTGGTATTTTTCCTAATTTTCCAGTAACCCCTTAAAATTAAATGTCATCTTGCTTACAAGGACAGGAATCAATGACTATCCACCTTCCCCAACATCTCTTTATCTTCTCCAAATGCTTCATCTTTAGCTCAAGAATTATCATTCACAAAACAGTTCAATAAAGAGTCAAAACCCATTTACTTTCTATATGCAAAACTTTCTCTAAACTTTTACTAAACTTCTGCCACTTGTACATGTTTATATTTTGACCTAAAAATGAATATATTCCAAAAACATTTTCTTGGTTGAATGTCTCTTCGAATTATATTCTCCCCCACTTGATAAAACATATTATCCATACTTAAATTCCTTGGGTCATAACACTCTTTTCACACGGACATTCATGCAAATATTCCCCATGTCATAACATATATGCCACATGGAAAATCATTAAAATCTATAAACTTGAAAAGATGAATTCTAAACATCCAAACACCAAGATAACCCAACACTAAAAGATGATAAAATACATAAAATATGATGCCACTAAATAACATGTTAGGAACAAAGATCAGTGGCATGGAAAACAAGAACTTCCTCCATCACACCAACACACCAAAAACAAACAAAAAAAAGAAACAAAGAATCAAAAAACAAACACACCCTATTTTTGGTGATGCAAGATTGCTTAGGACCACGACTACTCCTACATCAACACTATAAACTCAAATATTATGAAGTTTACCAAAATCACATATAGTGACCTATTACAATGCTTTACAATGAGAATAAGTATAAAGAATAAGAAGGAAACACATGGCCGTTAGGAAGTCACATTATCATACACACCTCCTCAATGGTAATTCTGAGAGGCCCACCATTACACAAAACTGAAAAAATATGGCATCAATTGGTTTTTTAAATATATATGCCACTTGTTCATCCATGGGATAAAACCGCATATCAATATTACCTTTAAGATCTTTCTCTCGAATAAAATGCATATGAACTTTAATTTGCTTAGTTTGTTAGTTTGCACTATTTTTTGCCAGAGCTATACAACTTTAGCACCTACACCAAACTTAAAAATGTATCTAGAAGTAGATTCATGATATCACAGTATGGTTAGCATCACAATAAATAAACCCTATGAAGCTTTCCAAATTAGCTAGTTTTAGAATGGGTTAAATTGAAATATATGTTGTCATAGAAATGTAGGATTGATAGGTGGAGATCTACAAGGCATCATTAAATATCAAGAAATATCCTCTATGAGGTGCACATCGTTAGAGCCAGGGAGTCTTCTAGAAGCTTCTAGAAGATGTCTAGATGGATGCATCCTGTAAGGCAAGGGTGGTGGACAAAGATCTATATAAACCCCCTTGGCCAAGAAATAGGTAGTAGAGGCTTAGTTCATAGCTTTGTATAGTGAAGCAATATATTGAGTTGTAGATGTTCATGGGGTAGATGTAAGGTGATGGGGGACAAAAAGGGTTGGCTTAAAATGCTTATTTTTAAAAAAAATAGCAATACCTTAACTTGAAGAGACTTTTAGAGATACTTGCACAAATAATTTTATGATAAAAAGATGAATTATGGTATTTTGAATGTAGTTTTTAAATATATAATTTTTTTAATACCTAGAAGAGAAAAGTATCTGAAATTGATGCAGTTATAACAATGATATAGTATTTTTTATGAAAAAATAACTAGATTACATGTGTATGAACACACTTTTTTTAGCACAAAAATGAATATTTGTATAAAATTGCATATATGGAAGAGAAAATGTCCAAAATTGTTGAGAATATTTTTTCTTAATTTTTGAATTATTATATGTTTTTAATTAACTTTACAATTGAAAAAAGTTAGAAAATTGTAATTGCAAGTGTATAGACACAACTTTTTTACCTTAACTTCATAAAAAAATTGTTTTCTTAAAACATAGCCAATTATGTGTAGATTATTGAGATATAAGTTTTATAACAAATCGATTAATGGTTAGAAAGTTATAAAGCTATCTGTAATGATATATGTACGAACCATAATGAAGTGTGTTATTTAGTAATTAAATAATAATTTAACATTAAAAAGTTATATATTCAAAAACTACATTCTCTCCTCTACAAACTCATATAATTTGTTTTTAAAAATAAATAAAGTTTTATAATTAAATATGTTCATGATGGTTGAATTTTTTTTTTAAATTTAACAAAAGCCATGTGGGTTGGTCTAGTGCAGGTCCAAGTGTTAGGTTTGAATCCTCCCAAGCCTAAAATGATGGTTATTTTGAAGGGAAACACACTAAACTTGAAAAAAATAAAAACAAAGGGCATCCCTATGCATTGTAAAGGGTGCACGCCCTATGTATTGCAAAGGATATATGCCTTGTGTAGTGCAAAGAGAGCATGCCCTCTATAGTGCATATCTTAGTATTTTGTATGTTTTTTAGTAGATGTGTAGTTAGTAAAATAAGCATATAAGTATAAGCTTACACTTAAAATTTATTTTACTAAATATAAGAAATTAGGGCCACTTTGGGTCTTATGGAATCAATTACAAAGTTATATGTGTTATCATTTAGAAGATAGTTTTTCAGAATCTACTATGGTCAGTACTTAGTTTTCATAATTTTAGTATTGAACATAAGGTTCTCTAGTTCTTTGAGTTTGGACTTGAATGCTATAACAATTCTACTTTGACATTTTTTTGCATACTTTAACCACAACATTCATACCTGTTTTATGGATAAAACTAGAATTTCCTTATGTAGGATACTTTGTGATAGCATGCAATGTGTCTCCATTATAGAGTGCTTTGTTATAGCATATATCATATTCTTTTATTCTAAATAAATCCTTAAAAAATCGATTGGAGATGTCTCATCGTATGTCATGTAGATGTCTCATCGTATGTCATGTAGTTTCACATTCTATGAAAGGCTAGAATTGAGAAGGTGACATTGAAAGTGGCTTTGTAGGCAATATTAGAAGTGGAAAACACAACTATTATCCAAGGGTGAAGGGTGACATAAACTCTCTCCAAATAATAAGGGTTGTATACTTCCAAACACAGCTTCATCAAGAACTCAACTACCTATCAATGTAATCAAAATTTCGAGTGAAGGCACCAATGAAAACCCTCTCATTAGGAAACACGTTAGTGCTAGAGTGGTACATTCTCGGGATGTTGGTGGCAATTAGGATGATGAAATGTTGTTGCCTAGGTGATGAACTATGTTTGTAGAGATATGAATTAAATATGGATGTATTATCCTTTCCACACCCGGTGATGATATACTCTTCAGAACCCAAATGACCTTTAAAAAAACAATACCATGCCCACATTTAATGATTGTATACTTGGTTTCAATGGCAAGGTGGGTGTTGATATTCCAACACATTCCCTACAATATCAACAACCCAATTCCTAGCAATGCTAAAATAGACCTTGATACCAATAAGCCTTATGACTGTATGATTGTTTTAACTATATGAGCTCTACACTCAGTCCTACACAGAAGAGCAAACAAAATCTAACCTTGTTGAGATTTTCTCCTAGACCATTATATGCAATACCCAAATAGGCCTTAATAAACAAGACTTCTTGATACTCATTGTAGTCAAAGCTTTCAATGCATCCCTTGCATTTTAGGCGTCAATACAACACAAGTTTGCATTGTTGGGCGTGAAAACTCAATGATACAAATAGAAGATATGGATATCAGATTCTCATTGCTATGTTATTTTCATGCATTTTTTTAAATGTGATGATAACAATGTTTTTATTATACAACCAAACATTGCATCAAGAAACCATATAACAAAAATAACCATGAAATACATGTAAGTTTCTTCGTATTTTAATAACAAAGGCCTTGTGGTTGGTGATAGGCTCTTGCACATTATTCCTATATGCTCCCTTTATAACCAATAGGAGTCTATTAAACACATTTTTTGGTAAATTATTAAGCCCAATTTACCTAGAAGTGGATTCATTCTTTTTTCAAACCCTTTCAGCCTAAAATGTTCAAATCTTATTTGGGAATTTTACTCATCTTTATGTAAAAGTTAAGCTGATTTGGCACATTTTCAATTAGAAATTCTCTTCAAAGTTTAAATAGAAACAAATAAAGTAATTTTTTATTAAAATCTAATATGTAGATATTTGATACCATTTCACAAACAAATGTGATATCTAATGTATGTTGTAGATTCAATTGAAAGTAGATAAAGTGGATTGGAGGTAGAACATCTCATAACTCTTACTAGTTATTGGGGCAATGCTTTGTGTGTTGTCAGTGGAGTTCCTCCAAATTCTTTGCCACATCATGACATTTTAGTGCCTAGTCATGAGTTTGACTGGTGGAGCTGCTCTCGCTCTCAATGTCATTCCAAGAGTCGTTCTAGGTTTGCTCTACCTAGACAACATTGTTCCTCGTCTCTGAGTGACGATGATGGTCGCAGAGGTGGTGGCAGGGGGAAACCCTAAGACAAGTTTCCATTTTGATGTTAACAATTTATTTGGCTCACATTCGGGGAGAATAACGAAATTAAATTATGTAGAGAAAAAAAAAAATTGTAAAGGGTGGGATCCCTTATATGAAGATGCAAATTCCCCTGTAGAAGGGTATCATTGAGGTGATAAGTCAGATGATCACCCTTCACCCTCCTAACAATACATGTTACATGATTTCTTGTATTATAGTTATATTTATGCTCCCCCTTATTAATTCTTTGATGTGTTCTGAATAAAATGTTTGTGTTGTACTAATTTACATGGAGGCTTTTATAATTGTGATATAACCCTGATTATTCTCTTTGTTCTATCTTTTCTTTCATCAAAATCCCTTATCTTATTTCAACATTTAAAAAAAAATCTAGGAGATTGAAACTGTTAAGGTTTACAGCCAAAGAAACTTGAGCTTTTTTCAAGTCTATAATTGAAACTGGATATGCAATGTGGGTTGATCACAAGAGCATACCACCACATTAAAAAGGTCTACCATACTAATAGAAACATCACCAGTGAACTAGATAAGAAATGTTTTGTACAATAAACTAACTCTTCAAATGACTAGAACATCCAGTATTATTATACAGTGACTTATCATATCCGAAGTTTATGTCCACTGTAAACTAATGGCACACCACATAATATGAGTCTCTGCTTGTATTTTTAAATCTGTGTTTCACATTTTTATTAGAAGACTTGTAGAATTATATTTTTCGGGCAGGGGTCTTTTGGTGTATTTGATAGGAATGGCTGCAAATGTCACTGTTGAGACTCTCGGGCACAACAATTTGAATGCATTCACCCAGCTCGCACAAGGCTATGGTGATAGGCAACAGAGAGCTTGAACCCTTTGTGCCTTGACAGTTTGCTCTTGCAGACAATTGTTCTAGTCTTCATATGACCACCCGCCAAACCTCCCCACCCTTGACCTCTTGTTGCAGTTGTACTCGGGCACCACTCGCTCCTTTTTAGATAGGGGTGTTTGATCCATATGACCTTCTGCTTCGGTTGTGTGCTTTTCATCGATGTTATTAGAAGAAAGGGATGGTTGATCCATATGAGCTATGGCTTCGGTTATGTGCTTTTCGTTGGTGTTATTAAAAGATTTTACAAACGAACCCAAAATAATATATATATATATATAAGAATATATATAAATAATAAATTTAAAATATTATTATATAAGAAAAATAATATAATATAATTATATCTTATATTATCTTAATATATTTATTTATATTATATTATTATTAGAATAAATATTAATATATACTAATATAATACACATTAATAGTATATTAATATATATAATAGGATTATAAAAATAAATATCAGAACCCTGGCGATGATATCCTAGTAATGAGTGAGTTGAGTGTTAGAAGTGGGAGGTCTCAGGGTCCATTCCCTTGGATGCCTATTCTCTACCATCATTTCCACACTAAGCTACGGTGGGTTATTCATGAAAAGTATCCAATGTAATGGGTTATCGACTCAGTGTTCAATGCAACGAGGGTCGATATGTAGCTTGAAACCTATGTTCAATGCCACGAGACAAGTCCATAACGATGGCTAGGTATACTATTCACCAATAGTTTGGGCATTCTGGGTATAAAAATGTTTGTACCCAAAACGTTTAGCCAATGAGATGGGGTTGAGTTGGTTAAGTAGCTTGGTTGTTTCAAGCCACACCCAGGTTTAAATCTCAAGAAATGCATCTGAGACTAGTTGTGGTCATTGGTTGTACTCTTGAGGCCATTAATGGTCGTTGGTTATTTTTTAGGCTGGTGGTGGCCATTATTGGAAATAGTTGGATTCTTGAGGTCGTTAATGGTCGTTAGTTATTCTCGAGGTAGATGGTGACCGTTGTTGAAAATAGTTGATATACATTTGGTAATATCTGGTATACTAATTAATAAATCACATGGGGATCTGGGCCCTTGATTGTGTTTCGAATTGATCCATGCTCTAGTTAAAAGTTGTCACCTACCAAAAAAATGAATATCAAATTATTGTTTCTTAAAACTATGTGCATAAAAGGTGAGATGTGGTTGGCAGTCATGGGTTTCGAGTGAGGTATAAATATCGATTTACACTTTTACACATTACAAAACCTTGCTTTATCAAAACACAAAATTACATCCCTTTTGACATAACTTACACTCTTCAATATGGTAGTTACAATGTCCACAAAGGAAGTTATAACAATTGGGGTGGTACCTAATTGGAGATACACCCGATCACAATAGCACTTGGATAGAATATGCAGACGTTGATGGGGATTCGAACCTTGGACCAAAAACTACCCAAAACTGGCAATGGTTGTGGTCCTGGTGGTAATTTTACATATCCTCCAACCACCAAATAAATAGAATTGTGCAATTATGTTATGAATACAATGGCTTCTATTAGTTTTACTGAGAATGAGAATGGAAAATCTTGGAAATATATGTGTATGTATGTATCTATATTCATATGGAATCCTACATCAATCGATTAAATTATATAGGAGACATATAGTATTGAAGAAGTGTTTCACATTTTTTGTCTAATTGATTTTAGAGTCGTCCAAATAGTTTTTATATAGTTAAAGCAGTCAAAACCTTCATCTAATCAATTTTAAACTTGTCTAAATTGATACGGAGTGCATTCTCTATGTTCTTATAGGAGTCATTGGATATATGACACTTGTTTACATTGAAATAGTTGGATGGAAGCTATCTATTTCATTGACTAATGTGACATGTCACTAAACTTCGTACGTGAATTTACTTGACCTTCTTCAAGTCCATCACCTAAAATACCCTGTCATTATCACTCACCATCACCACCCATCTCATCTTAAAATATTTTCCAACTTTCATGCTTTGTATGGCCTTTCCCTTCCCTCCTACTTCGTCATTGTTCAAGTTTAGTGTGGAACATAATGTTTTCTCCCTACACAACTCATTGCCATGTTGTTTGAAGGATCATACATCCTCATTTTCTACTCTCACCTCCACCCAAAATATCAAGTTATTTGTACTTAGTACTTCATGCACAAAAGGTTATACAATATCAGTGGCCATAGGTTTCAAGTGAGGTGAAACTACCGATTTACTAACACTTACTTCACAGAACTCCCCTTTACCAAAATAAAAAATTATATCCCTTTCAATGTAACTTACACTTTTGGGGCAACTGCTAAGTGTTTTTTTGTTTCTTTTATTATCACTTTCCAAGCTATGATAATATTTAGGACTAAATTTGACGGTTGTATAGTTGTATTTGTATTTTTTAGTTGTAATATACAATCATTTTTTAAGAGACCGTATTATATGTAAAGTGAAATTTTAAGTATATAGTCAAAATTTGTAAAAGATTATAATTAATATATTTATTATCTTTAAAGTTTGACCATCAAATTTAGTCTTTAGGTACAATAGTGATCACCAAAACTATTAGTTTGTTTAGGAAGTTGTGCCTTGCAAAAATTAAAACACTTTTCCTAAATTTGAAGACACGTATCATTTCAGCAAAATAAAAATAAGTAAACATTTTATTTACCTATTATTGATTCAAATGAAGTAATGTGATAATTTTCTTTGGAAAAAAGTGTTTTTCATATAAATAAAAATACAAAAACTTAAAGATACCAATCTTATTTATTGGTGACAAATTTTCAAAAATTACTCACTTTATTAATCTCCACCCACATATTCAATATTAATTGTTGTGCACATGTTACAATTGTTGTCATCACCACATGGTATTGTAAAATATATTTTTTTTATTTGATAAGATAAAATGTTTTTTATCATAGCTATGAACCAGTATTGAGGCACAATTAGAGGCCCAGTTTTTGCAACAAGTTAAAACACCAATTAGACAAAGAACACATATAAGAGCCAAAATAAACAGGGCACCATACTATAGAGAACACACCACAACTGAGATATAAAGGATAGTGACAAAAGATGCATCATTCAGCCAAAACGCAGTATTAACATTTAAAATAGAGTTTATTCCACGAAACTTTAGCCAACTCGTAATAGAGTAAAAACCAATCAAAAGAATCCCCAACATGAATGCCTTAGTCCTCATCTATAGGCAAAGGATTGTCTTCTCTCTTATCTAGAGAGGAGGACTTTCATAGTCCACTGAGAGCCATTTTTCACCAAATCTTTTGCCTCCAGTCATAGTCTTTCTACCTTAGATCATCTGTCTTTTTTCTTCGTAGTGGTGCCAATGTTGGCTTTGAGTTTTTTGAGCCACAAAGGGAGGGAAAACAAAGCATGGTCAAGGGAGGTGGGGGGCAGTGAAAGGGATGAGGTAGTCAACAAAGGGGGAGTTATCCACGTAGGGGGGAGGCTCTATGATTGAAGGGGGCAAAGTGGAAGGAGTCAAACCCTGTTAGAAAACCTTGTGATTGCACCCCTTGAAGTCTTGAGAAGGAGGTCCCTCCTTGTAAAATGCAATATGAAGTCTAAACTTGTGTGTTATATTTTACCATACCATATATTAAATTATTAAATCACGTCAATTATGTTTTTATTTTGATTGTAATGTGTTAATATATTATACTTTAAAATTTTGATTTTTCTATAAATGTGCTTATCAATTGTATCCAAAAAAATTATTATTGCCTTTATCGTCGATAATTAGTAAAAATAAATTAATTTTCATATTTCATAGTTTTCACAATTGAAAATATAAAAATAGAATTAATATATTTTAATACACAATTTAAATTCAAGTTTAACATGATTAATGAAAAGTTTTTACTTAGTTCTTCGAAACAAATTGAAATTTAATAACAACAATTGAAATTTAATAATAATTTTTTAAAGAAAGAAATATAATTTAAAAGCACTAATTAATCTTAAAAAATAAATAATTTAAACTACAAATCTAGTGTATATATATATATATATATATACATACATACATATACACACATAAAAAATTTAGTTGCTAAAGCCAAATCACAATTCTTATCATAGTTGAGGCATTTTCTTTAAGAGGGTCTTACCTTAGATTCATTTCACAAAAAGGATTTCTTTTTTTAAACTACAAATCTAATGTGTGTGTGTATATATATATATATATATACACACATAAAAAATTTAGTTGCTAAAGCCAAATCACAATTCTTATCATAGTTGAGGCATTTTCTTTGAGAGGGTCTTACCTTAGATTCATTTCACAAAAAGGATTTCTTTTCCTATTTAATCCTTCTTATGCCTACATATTTCATGAAAGATTTTTACACCACTTAAAGGAGGATAGGGGTATTTCACTAATATAAGTATTACATGCCAATTCGTAGCCCATTTTCATCGTCTGCATTTCCTTCAAACTAACCCAGAAACTCTATGCCAGTAAGGCTATCAACATGCAACATTAACAAACCATCTTTAGCTCACTTAATAGATTCGTTGAAATTATGCAAAAAAGATCTCCCAGGTTGTGATATTTGAATCTGTGAATTTTTTACTTTTGGGTGATGATAATAAGTTTGAAATTGGTAGAGCTTTGATCATCCCATAGATACTTGGCTGGCCAAATGAAGTTTAGTGGCTAGAAAAAGTTAATTGGATGGAAATTTTCTTTGGACCCAACTTTGAAGCTTTTCTACTTTCAGATGAATCTATTAGGGGCCAAACGATTCGTTTTACGCTATAACAATTTTGTATAGTATTGAGAAAGTGAAGTTTGGGACAGTAAGATTTTCCATGAGATACCATAAATGTCGTAGTCAAACTCTACAATCTCAATACTGTAAATTCCAGCGCTGGTATATATCTCATCTGTACAATAATGCCTACAATGATGTGGAAATTGAAAACTAAGTAAGCTAAGAATATCCATATCTAAAGTTTAAATGTATTAGAAATGGAAAGTTTGATTAAGAATTTAATAAAGATGACTTTTATTATACTTTTCATCTTTTAAAATATTCAAATAAAATGAAGTATGATTTTTTATATTTTTAAATATTCAATTAAAATGAAGTATGATTTTTGATATTTTGAAACATTCGATTTAGATGAAGTATTTGCTTATTTAAAGATATCAGGTTTTTATAATTTATAATGTTTCGAATGAAGAAAGTGAGCAAGTGACCCTTCATCAGGGTTTCACACTAACTTTCATTAATGCTAATGATGCATCACGAAATGTGATATTAAACCTTGGTTATATAAATGCATCTTTCATCGAGAAAACACTACCAAAATTTTGTCTAAACTCTAAATATAAATCTCCAAATTTTCATTGTCACATATACTAATTATATTCAATTGGCAAAAGCATAATTTCTAATTAAACATATTTGAAGATCATCTATACTACGTCATAGTTTTAGATAAATCAGATTTCTCTACTAACCCCTACACGACACGTAGAGCTTACATAGAGTGCACATGGAGCTCTACGTCTATTTACCTACTCAAATCCATGCCAAGACAAACAAAGCATATGAGGTCCTTATCATTTCATTCAATTAAAGTGTTTGCATAGTGTTGTGTGTAGATATTTGACTATGAGAAATTTAAACTTGATTGTCATTAGTGCACTTAGGATGAGTTCCTTAAATAAACAATTGAATGGTGTGCCAAACTCTAATAACTCATTCTTAGACCCCATGTTAAATATATTATGCTTACAACCATTCCTATAATTAATCAATGCTCAAGGTTATGTTGTCAAAAAAACATGCAAACTATTGAAACTCCCACCTTATAAAGAAAACAAATGCTCTAAATTCAATTGTGTTTATAATTTGTATTGCATTTTTTAAATATTAAACACAAGATGCTTTCACAGTCCATAAGTATATGAGCCAAAAAAGTTGTAAGTATATATAGTACTCCCTTACAACAGTGGTACATTGGTACAAGGGATGTTTAGACGCTGCCTTACAGTACATACCAACAACAATCATCCTTGGGCACTTGTATATAACATGAAGAATTTAAATAGTTACAAATATAATAAAATGATCAACAGAGTTTATTTTTGGTGCGTTGTGCAATGAAGTCCTTCCCCTAAATCAATGGCATTGCAGAGCATGTCAACAAAAAAATTATACTAAAAATACAAATGTATCGATATAAATACAATTAATAATTTAAATTGCTTAAATCATCGTAAAAATATACAAACAATTTTTTTAAAAATTATTTAAAAATGATAACCATCAATAACTCACATTTATACCAAATTACATTGAAATTAATTTCCATTGTATAACACCGATCGACATAAGAATCTTCAATGATATTCAATTGTACGAACGTAAACATAAGTACCAAATTTTATCAAATGGCTTTTCCATGAAAAGGAGATAATCGACCATGTTGCGTAAGCACTCAAATCAATTTTACTCGAAAAGTGCAGGCAAGAAAAGTATGATTTGTAATGAAGCATGCGTGTCCTTTTAAAGGACATATTCCAGAATATATTTAGTCCATAATATAAACAAATAAACAGAAAAAAAAGAATGGAGTAAATATATTTTTAACTTGGGTTGCTAGAAAATTATTAAAAAAAAATAAAATATAATATAGTAAACAAT
This sequence comes from Torreya grandis, assembly GCA_037957365.1. Classification (NCBI taxonomy): domain Eukaryota; kingdom Viridiplantae; phylum Streptophyta; class Pinopsida; order Cupressales; family Taxaceae; genus Torreya; species Torreya grandis. The sequence continues at coordinate 758,226 of JARHVA010007050.1, forward strand.
ACAAAAGGTGTGTGGATTATTTAAAAGATATGGGTGGATACGTATTTTAAAGTCACATTGCCTTGAGCATAAGAAAACACCTCTGAAGGTAAAAAGTTTCGTAATTCAAGGCTAACCACTTAGTTAATCAATTAAAACATTATACCAAAAAATTTAATTATATAAAATTAATAATTGTTTCAATGGTATAAGTTATGTTGAAAAGTGTGTAAGTTTTTATTTTCGTAAAGTAGGGTTTTGTAATGTGAATGAGTGTAAATGTAAAGAGATTCAATTTTAGGATCAGTTGACGAACTATTTTAAAGATATAATTATATACCAGTTCCTACAAAAAGCCGAAAGATAAAATCTATTGATTTTTCACATAAAAATCAATAACCATGGTTACACACACAATAGATCTCCCAATATCCAAGTGTCTACCATGTTAGAAGCTAGAATAAGATCTAAAGCGAGTGTTAGGTCATCGTTTTAGGGTCAAATAAATGTGTGAGGAATTTTCTGACGAGGAAAGTGGAAGGATACAATGTAGTCATTATTATATCGGTTTTGATTATCAATATGGGGTTCCTTGTCCTGTCGAGTAAGTTTGTGGCCATTGTTTGTTCTTTCATATGGTGGTATGTAATTACTATACTACCCAACATATAAAAGGTGATATTGAACAGATAACCATCATCAAAATTTTACATGATAAGTAACAAGGTCAACTGTCAAATTTTAAATGAATCTGCGCAATTGGCCTTTGACAACGTACTCAAACCTTGAGCCAAAGTAATAACATAAATAAGGCATATAGGTTTTTTGACAAAATGCCTCACATAAATGTGTTGTCATGGAATCGTATGATTGCAGGATAAATGGTGTCTAAATAAGGTTTAAATTATTTTGAAATAAATGCCTCACTCAAATGTCATCTCAATAGATTTCCATAGGTATGTTATGCACAAATGAGTAGTGTGGAAGCATATCTGAATGTCATGTAATATTTTAACTCTTCAGCTACACAACAAACCTCCTAAGATATAAGTGTCTACGATCTCGTGAACTTTAATATGATCCAGAGCAAGTGTTATGGTCGTTTCAGAGTCAAACGAATGTGTATGGAATTTTCTTGTAGGGAAAATGGAAGGATTTGATGTAGTCATCAATGTATTGGTTTTGATTATCAATATGGAATTCCTTGTCCTATCGGGGTAAGTTTGGGGCCATTGTGTGTGCTTCCATATGGTGGTATGCGGTTACTATACTACCTAACATATGGAGGGCAATGTTGAATGGATAACTGTTATAAAAAATTTACATGTTAAGTAGCAGGATCAACCACTAAATTTTGAATGAAGCTACTTAGTTGGCCTTTTACAACATACTTGGAGCTTGTGCCAAAATAATAACATAAATAAGGAACGTGGATTTTTTGACAAAATGCCTCACATAAATGTGTTGTCAAGGAATAATATTATTGCAGGATTAATCATGTTTAGGCGAGGCTTTACTTATTTGGAAAGAAATGCCTCACTCATATGTCATCTCAATAAATTTCCGTAGGTGTATGTTATGCACAAACAAGTACTAGTGTGGAGGCATATCTGAATGTCATGTTATGCATAGATTGTTTTGGTCTCGTGAATATTATTAAAACTGACACATTGATTACTACATTGTATCCATCCACTTTCCTTATTAGAAAATTCCTTTCTCATTTTTTTGACTCTAAAATGATCATAGCACGTACTTTGGGTCTTATTATAGCTCCTAACATGCTAGACTCTTAGATCTTAGGAGTCATGTTGTCGTGGTCATTGACCTTTTTATGAAAAATCAATGGATTTTATCTTTTGACTAGCATGGGGAATACAATTATGTCTTGCAAATGGTTCATCCACTGGTTCAAGGGTCAAATATTTTTACATTGATTTATACTCATTTGCATTATGAAACCTCGCTTTACTATTGTAAATGACAACATAGCCTATGGATCTCCAACATAAAAACCATCAACGTAAAGTATTTATACAAGAGAGAGATTCATGAATAATGTCACACTTATTAATTGTGTAATATACAATGTATATGTGCAACCAACGATGGTTGCACCATACAAGGCACTCTAAAATATTACATTCCCACTAGCTCATGGGATGATTGTAAGTTTCATTACTTTCCACAAGAAAACAAGGGATATTTATATATAAAAAAGTATGATGTGAGTGAGAAATTATTATTGGAGTAAAAGGTAGGATTATTCCCCAAGTTACACCTAACTCTTCTCACATGTGAGGATAACTACCACATTACTTGTGCATTAATAATTGTGTGCACATAATAAATCACACATTCATAACATGTCTGCTTAAGGTAGACTTCACATCAAGTATGAATATGACACACTTCAACATTTACTAAAATAAAAACTTACACCCCTCTCAGTGCAACTTACACCCCTTTCCCTTAACTTACACCTTTGGGACAATGGGTGGTTGGCCTTGAAACATGAAGTTTTTTATGTCATAGGATTTTTATTAAGGGGAGCATAGCATGAGATTCGTTGCGACATATTTTACATACCGATCATGTCAATGATAATAATTAGCGACTGTTGGCAATAGCTAACAGGCTTGCCATCATGGAAATTAACATACTTTTGCTCTAGATAAGTCATACATCCTTTAGAAATTAAAGGAGAATTATGGAATCAAAGTTGGAGGAGCTAGAATAGTTTACAAGGTCGCTCTCCCCCACAAATAGGTGGTAGTGGTTAAGAAGATTCGGAACAGTATCAGATTTAACAAAATCTCAACAAGGAATTATGAATTGGTGGAAATGAAGATTGAGACATTGAGGCTCGTCTGACACAATAACATGTTAAAGCTTTAGCGTTGCATTTCATATGAAGAACCTGATTTTAAGCTATTAGTGTATGAATACATGCTCAATGGGAGTTTGTTCAAATAACTTCATAATGGTGAAGGAACAAAAATGGTGTTGCAGTGGTCAATACATAATAACATTAATCTCAGTGTAGCTTGTGGTTTGAGCTATATGCATCACGATTTGCTCCCCTCCAATATTACATAAGGATGTAAAATCAAGCAATATCTTGTTAGACACTAATTTTGAGGCCAAATTTATACATTTTGGCTTATCCAAAGCAGTTAACAAGTTGGGTGATGAGTATTGTGTCTGGGTATGTAAGGGCTTATGGATATATAGCCCCATGTACAATTATCACCCCTTATGGTTACTACACCCTAATTACATTGTGGTTATGTATTTTAGGACATATGAACAACCAAAACTTGCGATAGTTCCCAATCAACACTTAAATACTTTTCCATCGGATTAACTTTATTCGCTATCAAATTCACAACCTCACTGGTATCATCACATGTATACATTATACACAACCACTGCTCTCTATTATCTAACATTGTTAAGGACGAAGATAAAATTATTATTGCTTAACCTGTCATTTAAAAAAAACTTAGTTGGGATTAGCAGTCATATTGATTTACACTCCCTCACTTTACAAAACTTAGCTTTATGAAAATGCTCCCTTGTTTTACAAAACCTCACTTTATAAAAACAAAATTTTACACCTCTTATGTTGATTTTATTGTAACATAGCTCCACATCCAATGTGTGGCTCAAGTCGGTACTTTGACGTCCCAGGAGTCTATCTTGTAGCTACCATTCATCCATGCTGCTAATTTTTATTGACACCTAGAACAATTACAAGGTGAGTTGTATGGTGATGGTGAGTGGACAATGAAAAGGTATTTCATGTGATATTGTACACTAGGGGGGGCATATAACAATATAATATAATAATACAACATACTATTAACTTCGATAAACATGTTATTAGTTAGAAGACGTTAGCATATTTCTTTGCGATGACATATGGATAAAGCTCATCCCAAAGTCTATCTTGTAGCTTATGTTTGTCAATGCCACCAACATATTGACAACTAGAGCAATTACATTAAGGTTAAGAACATACAAAAATGCCATACTCGGACCCTTAGAAGAAACAGTGGTCACAAAAAATAGAGTATGTCTTCATAAGCATCTCATTTATCCTTGTTGGAAAAAAAACATAACATTTAAGGGAGCACTAGTCAAGGAAAACATGTTTTAGAAGGATTATTAAAATGACTATCAGATTATTATGTCTTAATGTCTCATACAAAAAAGGTGAGATGGAGTCAACGATGATGGTTTTGATTGATGTATGATTGTTGATTCACGCTCTTTTTCTTTACAAAATCCTGTTTTATCAAAATAAAAAAATAATTAATATGAATATTATATATAATATAAAAGTATAAGATATACTATAATACTATTATATTATATAATATATTATTAATAATAATATATTGATATTGTATAATATAATATATTATAATATCACATAATAATATATATTATATAATATTAATTATATATAAAATAAATTTATCAAATATTATATGCAAATATATAATATTTGATATAATTTTTTGTAGTTTAATATATAAAATATATAATATTTTTTATATTTTAATAATAACATGTTACAAAGATTTGTATATGTATTTACACGAATTTCTTCAATGTAAATATAATATCTTCTCTCCAAAATCTCATTTTTCACCATCAGCTTTATTAGAAATATCGGATTATTTTTATTTCAAATCATTCCCAATAAATGATACAAAATAAACATTTATGAATTTGAAATAAAATACGTTCTTTTAATTTACAAAACCTAAATAAAGTGAAAATTATACCATTCCTTATAAAATAACTTACACCTTAAACAACTTCGAATTACCTTCTGGAGGTGCTTTCATATGCTTTATGCAATGCGACTTTGAAATATGTATCCACCACCATTTATATTGTTAACTATATTATATTTTCTGTTTCAAAATATATTTTAAAAACTCCAATAAAAATATATATTCACTCCATCCTCACTTTTCTCTATTATTTTTTATATCATGGAATAAACATACTTTACAATACACTTGCTTACATCTGCTTTAAAAAGGACATGCGTACTTCATTAAAAATCAAACTTTAATTTCCGAAAACAATTGATTTGACTTGTTATGACTACTTCCACAACATAGTCAGTTCCGTAGTGCAAGGAGGTCTGAAAAGTGTTTCATTTTCAAGACAAGTCATTCAAGGAGAAATTTCTGTACTTATACTTGTGTTCGTCCAATTGACGATCGAAAGATGGACAATTTCCTTGGCACATTCTTAGAATATGACATGTTCTTGGGCAAAAATATCTGAAGATAATTATGTTGATAGGTGTTATATAAAAGAAATAAATTTTGTTGTAAGTGTGTAAGTGAGTTATTAATGGTTAATGTATTTTCAAATAGAGTTTTATCGGTAATTTGATTCCCCTGAAAATGTAATTGAAATGTGGGTTGGAGCTGTCGACAAAAATTTTCCCATCAGGGAACACATTATGTTAGTTAGAGTGGTACATTCTAAAAATGTTGGTGGCAACAAGGATGAAGAAACATTATTATCCGGGTAATGCAATGTGTCTATAGAGATTAGAGTAAACATGGATATATTGGCCATCCCCCACCTAACAATGATATATTCTTGAAACCTAAATGACCTTTAAAACAATAATACCACACCCACACTTAATGACTCTGGACCTAGTTTCGATGGTATGATGGGTGTTGATCTTTCAACATATTCCCTACAATATCAACAACCTCATTCCTTGCACTACTTAAACGTATCTTGATAGCAACAGGGTTTATGATTGTAGGATTGCTTTAACTATATGAGCTTTGCACTCAATCGTACATAGAAGAGCAAACAAAATCCAACGTTATTTAGATTTTCTTCTAGACCATTCTCTGCAATATCTAGATACACCTTAATAAACAAGGCTTCTTGATACTTAATGTAGTGAGAGCTATCAATGCATCCCCTACATTCTCGGTCATAATAAGCACCCTAACGTAACGTCCTTGAAAGATTATTCTCCTACTGATTCTTAAGGTGTTCCCTACAAGCACACGATTCTCCTTGCGCAACTCCCATTCATGTGTTGTTGATAATCTTCATAGTTCAAGATGTTTGAATAAAGTATATTGGTATATGGATGCGTTATTAGTACATGTTGCACGTGTGTCTATTGTAATCACTTCTCCCTATTAATTTGCATTGGAAAATGTGCAATGCAAATAGTTTACTCAATTCTAAATTTTTGATATTAGGTTTATAAATACATTGTATTTTTTTAAGAGAAAAAAATTAAAAGCTTACTTTTCTAGTTTTTTATTGGTTAGAGGACAATGAGAAGACAATTTTCTTCGAAAATACACATTTTTCTCAAACCCAAAAAATTGAAAAAAAATGTCTCCAACTTTGCTAACTTTTTTATATCATTGTTTCATTATTTTATTAAAAAAATATTTTGGGCCATGCATATTGAATGTTCATAAAGACTCCCATATGTAATACAAAGATTAAAAAAATATTGGCCACCGTGAAATTTATGATCTTATCCCACTAATGCATCACAATTTTAATATTGTCATTGTTGTGAATTAAATGGTAGACGATGATCACTGTGATTTAAATTTTCATGGTGTCATAATAGCTGGGCAAGTGCATTGAATAGCCACACCGACCCACTACATGCATTCAATTGCCCAATCCAGTTTGGAAGTCTCTAAAAGTTATGTAAATTGTTGTTTCTTTTTAGGATTCACTTAAGTCTATCATGACCACTTTGATTTATTTTAAATCCTAAGGTTCATGATCATAGCCACTTTTTACTATTTTGTAAAGCGAAGGTTCGCATAAATAAATACTTACTATTTTCATGTAAATTGGTGGCCCCTTTATACTTATTTTATTGATCATGGCCTCTCTATATTATATAACTTTAGGCTTATTATGTGGACCCAATCACTAAATTAAATTAAACCACATATTTCAATGACTTTGTAGCCTTATCGAATCATGTGAGTTGAATTCCATGACTATGAGAGTCTAAGATCACACCACGTGTCTCCTCTTATGCTACTAAGTTTGGTTTAGGCCTAGTGAATCCCATAAACCATAATCCATGACTATGTGGATTATAATAGCCTACCACATGTCTATCACTTTAGACAACAAGATTGTCTCACTTCAAACATTACGACCCCTTATGTGCATGCCACATGTAATATTTTAATTGCATTTTCATTTTAAAATAGTTCACTTGAATCGTGACAATTTTTTATTTATTCTGAGTATCGCATTTTCATTTTAAAGTAGTTCACTTTAATCATGATAATTTTTTATTTATTCGAGTCTAAAGGGTTTACATTTTGTACAACTTTGGTCATTTTAAATTTAATACTAAATCTAAACTCCGAGGCAAAATCAAAAGGGATATCCACGAGTCATCCAATCTCATGATGATGACATGTGTCCATTATGATTTCGATGATTGCTTTCTCACTTACCCCTGTCTCTATATTAAACATGCAATCTTATTCAATTTAAAAGTAGTTTGTGCTTTATTGATATATATTTTAACTTCAACCTACTTTTTAATCATAGGGTAAACATGCAGACTTCAAAAGAGAATGGTAAAGTTGATTAAAGATAGTAATAGGTCCTTGCAACTGCCAAAACTGCTTGATGAAATTATTGACTCAATGACTGTGAGGGAATCACAAGAAGCCAAATGGAATGTTTTGAGGAGGCCATGGTGGAAATGAAAATAAAATAAGCCCAAATAATTATGTAACCCCAATGTCCCGTGATGTTACCATGTGCATAGTTATGATACTCTGTGGAAATTATGCTAACTTTGACGTCTGTCAAAAATTTCATCATGACATCCCAAGAATCTAAGGCCTCATGATGTTTCCACATAGAGGGCTAGGATATTTCATTGATATTGAATAAATTTGATTCCCATCACTACCTAGCACAATAAAGAATGAATATGGTCACATTCAAGATCAACATATTTTAGATCACACCACGTAGTTTCTTTGATACCAATCCTCAATTTAGGTTGGATTTTATAAATTAAACATTCTCTCAAGTGCCATCACTGTAATAAAATAATAATTAATCACACAACTGTAAGTAATTATTTCCATTGGTGTTATTCATGGTAGGGGTTTCTAGTGAATGGATGCCCTTGTCTGTGCAACCAAAATCACACAGTAGAAAACAACATGCATTCCTCTATTATTTGATGGAAATAAGGCTTTACAATATTTACATTCATAGTGACTCTCTACACCTACTATATCTTTCTATTTTCTAACCTTGGTCCTCTATAAGCTTAACATTCACTCTTTGACCTATTCTAGACTATGTAACCTTCTCTCTGAGACCTTTCTCTTATATCTGAGAATATTGACCTCTTATGTTATTTCAACTCCTTCTAATGTGACCCCTCGATCTTCCCTATCAATGTCATTTTTGATCTCCTACTTTCCAAAAGATCCCTTGACCTCCAAAAGATGCAAATTGAGCCCAATCCATCTCTAGCCTATCACCCCTTTTTGATCTCTACTCTTTCCTTTATATCATGCCTGCAAAAATACCATTCAATGCTTGTATGAGATTTTTTTCCTTGCTCTTCTTGGTTTTATGATGTTCTCAAACCTTCTCTTTTTAGTAACAATGACTACATGGTTGCGTTATACATTGCATGGTGACTGCTAACTAAAATCTTAATTTCAACACTTTCCAATGAGACCTCGAGATTTGGAGCTCTATTGCAAAATTATGGCCATGCAAAGATCTTTGTGTCATTATTCCCTGAATGTGACCATATTTAAACTTGTGATATTACATGACATGTGATCATGCCATGTGGCATGATCTTGTGGTCTCTACTCAATGGGCTTTGAAGCCATTCCTCGTGATCTTTAAGGTCTCTATAGACCTTTGTAATTATTACTTCCACTTATGACCACTCACACATTCTCCCAAACCCCTTGTTTTATTAATCACCACCCACACTTACAATATTAATTATTGTGCACATGTTACAATTGTTATAATCACCACATGACATTGTAAAATGTAATTTAAAGTCTAAACTTGTGTGTTATATTTTCCCGTTCCATATACTAAATTATTAAATCAAGTCAATTATATTTTGGCTTTCGAATATAACATGTTAATATTTTATACTTACAATTTTCAAATTCTAGATGTGTGGTACCAAATATACCAAAAAAATTATTAATTTATTGTATCATTAATAATTACTGAAGGCATGTAAAATTTCATATTTCATATTTTCTACAATTAAAAATATTAAAATATAATTAATACATTTTAAAACACAATTTGAATTCAAATTTAACATAATAGATGAGAAATTTTTACTTTGCTCTTCGAAACAAATTTAGCAATCAACAAATTAAAAAATAATATTAATTTTATTACAAAAATAAAAATATAATTTAAACACGCCAGTAAAATATTAAAAAATAAATAATCTAAACTACAAACCTAATATAAAAATATATATACAAACCAATGACATAAAACTTCAGGTGCTAAAGCTAAATCACAACTCTTGTTTTGTTGGAGACATTGAGTGTTAGGATTGTGGAGCTAAAAGCTTCACTGATGCAAACAGGAGAGGAGGTTGCTGAAGGTTGCTGAGTTGCAGAGAAGTTGGCGTCGGTCTGATCAGCCGACGTCGGCAGGATAGCATTGAGAAGCAACCGACGTCGGTCATATATCGGCCGACGTCGGTCACCTCCAGGCAGACAGGGACTGACGTCGGTCGCCTGTGTGGTTCGGACTGTGCTTGTTACGGGCAGTTAGCTAACGAACCAAGTGTTTGCATGAAGAGATCTATTTTTAGACTGAGAGCTGCGGATCTAATTATTGTAATTAGATGTCTAATTATTGTTTGGATGAGATCTATATAATAGACTCATGGTTGTATTGGAAAAGTGTGCTAGGGAGTAAGAGAGCATAATTATAAGCTCCTTCTGTGTGTGAGGTAGAGCAATGGTGCGTTCCTCCTAGTGCCTCAGTACCAGGTGTGTTGGTGCTGGATTGGAGAGCCAGCTGGGTTCTTCAGGAGTGTAGGATCTTGGTCATAGTTGCATGGCCTATATAGGAGATCTACATGGTAAGTAAGATCGTTGATCTGCAGGTGTATGTGTGTGCAAGGTCGAGGTTCACAGGTGAGCAGAACCGTTGTTTGATTTGCAGGTGTGCAAGGTCATATAGACAGCAACACAATAGGGAGGCAGTATCAGGCAGGATCTACTTGGAGTACAGGTGTGTACTCGAATAGAGCTAAGAGGAAGGCAAGGGAGTTCCTTCCATAAGTATGGTCTGTTGAAGTGCAGGTTATTGCAGGTTCATGGGAGATCTACTTGAAGTACCTTGAGTACTTGTGGAGCACGTGGAGTGCTTGTGGAGTGCGTGGAGCACTTGTGGTGTGCGTGGAGCACGGGAGGTGAACACCAACTCTGTATTTGAGTTGGGTGTTGGGACCCTGTGAGAGGGAGAGCTTTGGGGAGAAGATTTACTGTTCACTTGAGGTGTGGGAAACCTCTGTAAGGTGGTGGAGAAGATGTGGGATATTCTCTATTGTATTCTTTTCTGTATAAAGTGTTAATACAAGTTGTGTATTGTCTCTCATATGTTGTGTTATTCTGAATTCTAGTTACTTGGTGAATCTGGTTATTTCTGCATATTATAGTTGCTTGGTATTTGGTAATCAATTGTATGCTTCCGGTGTTTCGCATCCTGACATTGAGACACTCTCACCTTCGATTCATCTAACAAAAGGGACATTCATTTCTTATCTAATCCTTCTTATGCCTACCTATTTACTAAACAAAAATACACTTTTCAAAGGAGGACATGTATTTCACTACTATAGGTATTACTTATTAATTCGTAGCCCACAATTTAACAAGATCTCCAACCACATCCTTTGCATTTCCTTCAAACTAACTAAGAATTTCATTTTTCATATTATATTCATCCTTTTAATGAGGAGATAATTTGTGATGTAGTGCTAATTGATGTCTATGATGTACTCCTTAATAATTTATACATACCTAGTCATAAGTGTATGTAGAACACCAATCCTTGGTAACATATTTGTATCAACAAGCAGTAAAAAATATCAAATTATAGAAGTGATCTCACACTTTAATCATATAGTGCCAAATCTTACGAAGATTTTATTATACAATTGTGCATATTCAGAACATAGAACTCACCTCCTACTGACACATGGCCTAAATCGAAAAAGATAGATCAAATTTTGGAAACCATGTTTACAAAGAACTACTATATGCTAGTGTATTGAGTTGTAAGAGTAGGTTAGCTCCCACAACAAGCCAAAGGGTTTGTGAAGTATCAACTACAAGTTAAGGTTCCACACTTACTTCTTATACTTAATGCA
>JARHVA010007051.1:0-37500 GCA_037957365.1 Torreya grandis
CCATTTTATTCCATCTCTTCTTTATCAATAATGTTTCCTATGGTTGAGATTTTCATCATTAATATACTAACTTTCTCCTTGTGTTTATGTTTCTCTAGATTATCACTTAGGATATCATTACATAATCATTATGATATACATGGTTTTGGTAATACTTTTATTTTCCTATTTTATATTTTATTATGTTTCTTACCATTGATTTCTACCATAATTTTTAATTATGAACTTGTAGATTCAATTACCATTGGGGTCTTGAACCACTGGCTTCTTTTTGTACCTTAATTTTGAATTATAGAAAATGTGGGATCCACAAGTCATCTCGTATATCCTAAAATAATGATTAATAATTTTTGTTTTGAGAATGCATAGGTTAGAGGAGGTAGAGGTGTTATCATTTTCTCAAATTACTCTATATTCGTGTTATTAACACTATAATCCTAACTTCAATGAAGTATTTTTATACTATTCCTATAGATATCCTACATATCCTATATACCATTACCATTTTCAATCTCTCATAGACAAATATATCTAATATATTTCCCTAGCCTTGGTACTAATCATCTAATTAGTTTTTAAATTTATACTCTATGGTTTGTGTGATATCCCATTTCTCTGACCCTTGATAGCCCAATATGGTGTTTTCAATGTACTTTTTTAGTGACATAAATAGATAACCATAGAGAAATTTGTGGTTAATTGGTTTTATATTAAATTTTTTTCCATGTATTTCTTAAAAAGTATGGTGAAAATCTCATACTACATGTCACTTCACACTGTATCCCATGTAATATGTATACTCTTGGCCATTATAGAATCCTTTCAATTGGTGAAGTAAACTTTATAAGTGATATCATTTAATTAATATTATGTTTTGATTAAATAGATACCATAAATATAGGGTGACATTTGGTTTAAATGTGTTCCTCTAAGTGTTGAGACTGACTTCACTGTCACTGACTATTATTATTGGATTTGAGGTACTTATGCTCTTGGTAGAGAAATATCATCACTGCATGGATTACCATAGGGGTAATCTAGTGAGGTTTATCCAAATACACGATGACATCATGTTATATGCTCGTAAACACCTTAATTTCACTTCCCATAATTACAAAATAGGAAAATATACTCCAAACCTCCCTCATCTACTCAATTATCTTAGATTTATCCTTATACTCCAATGCCTAAGTTTAAGGGTTTGATTGCGTAATGGATAAATTTTATGGCTCTATGAGTGAGTGATCTATTTATCCTAGCATAGAATGAATATGCTTGTAAGGAAAAATTGAGAAATAGTTGTGGGAATCTAGCTACTTAGACTTCAATGGATGCTTTCTCTACTTTAACTATTTGATTTGTTTAGTTACAATATCTTTATGATTTCTTATTTTATGTCTTTTTATTTTTTTAGGTTTTGATTCACTATGATATTTTCAAGGAATTTTTTGGTGTATGTGTGTGTGTGTGTGTGTACATACATACATATACATATACATATACATATACATATACATATACATATACATATACATATCCAATCAATATGCACTATAGCTAGGCTTGCAAGGGAAGATTATATGGTCCAAGGAGAAAATTTTTAGCTTCAAACTTTCAATAATTTTGTTTCTAAATAGTTTACATCAATATTTCATGGTTTAATTTATAATTAATCAAATATTATACAAGATTCATGGCTAAGTAAGCCTATCTCCATGCTTTCTAGTGTCTCGATTGAGCTATTTTATCATAATTTAAGGAATTTTTACAAATTTTAAGGTTTTTTGAGAAAACCATGTTTAAAATACACCTCCTAACACTTGTATAATGAAATCCAAATTCATGTGTTGATATGATTATATGCCCATGTCTACTTGTGACTCCTTTTTTTGGTCTCCATGCTCCTTTTCCACTACATCCCTTTCATCCCCATATCACTGCCAACCTCAACCATTACCACTATGTTTTAATTTTCATTCCACCCTCCATCATGTTTTATTCATCATCTTTCCAATCCCTCACCCTCAAGTCTCATTTCCATCCCATGGATCATTATCAAGAGAGCCAAAATAATGATAAGGAAGTCATCATAAGCATGAAAAAAGGATGTAAGTCACTTGAGAAGTAAAAGTACAATAATAAATGAACACTTATAGTAGTACACATAATCAAATCATTGATTATGAGGGTACAAGGAATAGCCAAGGTTTTGAAATGAGGGTTTTTATTATGATGATCTATGCCAAATACCTTCATCTATTAAAATAAAGGAATAAATACCATCTTACCAGATATGAGATCTTATTTAAGGGTATAAGTAGCCATCATCTATATAAGATGACATCACAATCATCTAAAACTGGTATAGGGCACATATAGTCGTCTTTCTAAAGTTGACCTTTTTTTTAGAATGATTAGTATATGATCTAATGATTATGATTTAAAGGTTCTATTTCATGATTGATTTAATCACTTATATAGGTGGTAGGCAAGGAACCAAGTGCTTTTAAGCACCTAAAACTCAAATCAAAACCTATAGGCATCCTTATAAACAACCAAGTGAATATAGGTATCAATAAAGACCTTTGAGGGAGTTTTGACCTTCTCAAATGGTATTGATGTATCAAAAGTAATCATCATAGCATAGGAATAGTTATAATATTATAAATGTACTCAAGGAGGAACCTATAGTGAACTAAGGGGAAAAACACCATCCTAAAGGCCTATGCCTTCTCAAAATGCACCTACGATCACCAAAGGTGAAAACACTATAGCCATTCAAGAGAAAGAGACCTCCATGATGATAAAAACAATAAAAGAACAATGGATTATGGATCATGGAAGCATGAAATAACCTAGATGAGGTAAAAGATCATAAAAAAGGTTATAGGGTTTTTAGGACAAATCACATACAATCAAGCTACAGTCAAGGACTTAAAGGAATGAAAACTCTATCAATTAAATAGATGGTGGTTTGGTACTCATCAAGGGTTTTAAACCTTCATGATATTTTTATGTTTAAGGAATTATCATGATAGTGGAATGGAATAAGGAGATTTTAAAAATAAATTGAGCACATATAACCCACTATGACCTACAGGCCTATATGTTTCTAAACAAAGCCAATTTGGTGGCATGATGAGCTTTCCTAAAAGATTTATGATGTTTGTTTAGTCCCTAAGGTGCATAGGTATTAAATGACCTCATCTCAATAGACCTAATGGTAGAAGGTATGGAGTTGAATAGCCTAAAGTAATTTTCCATAGTTATAACTACCTATAGCCACCATATTTTCAAACTCCAGCCAACCCTAAGCATACTACATCAAGGGTAAACATCATGATCCGGAGACTAAAAATATATAAAAGTGTTATAGGATTATTTTAAGATCATTTTGGAAATTCATAACATCCTCATGATTTTTTCATTTTTGAAAAAATCTCCAGACACACAGGTTGCGAATCCATGCAAGGACTTATGAATGGAATATATATAGGAAATTGTTTTGTTTCTCTATAAACACCATACTTGGTGACTAATAGGTTTGACCAAGGAATGGCTAACAACATAAAGAGGGTTATAAAAAGGACTAATCATATAAAGTATATTGTTTATGAAAATGATTAATGATACAAAGGATCTTGTTATGGGTTTTAAGAACCTAATGTAACCCTACAAGTTTAACAGGATAAATGAGCTACAATCAAAATCTTGAGTACACCTTTAGGCTCTACCTAATAGGTTTGGCCTGTTAATTTCAAAAGAATCCTTCCTAAGAGAGTTAAGATTTTTTGAATGAGGTAATTGTGAGATGGATATCCCCAGCATTATTTCAAGGAGAGATGGACATTCAAGACCAAGAACATCTTACAAAGAGGTACAAATATAATCAAAATCATGCTCTATCTGTATACGGGAAATGAAGTCATATAGGGTAGATGGTTGAAAAAACTTTTTAATTTTAAAGAGACCTATCAAAAGTTTAAGAACCTAAGCATTTTCTAATGAGGAATGCAAAGAGAAAAGTATAGTAGGGTTTTGGAGGGTTATTGAATCATATTCTAAACTCTAAAAATCACAACCTATAGCCACTTACACTTACAACCATACTTCTTAGTTGGTGAGGAGGAGGTGAAACACATTGGTCTAGATCTCTAATGGACTCATATGATTAATAGAATAATTCATAGGGTTTTATGAAGATGTATAAAGTCTAGAGGATCATAATTAAGGGTTACTTGGGAGACCTACAATCATTAAATTCCTACCAAATCTTATAACCATTATAGAGCACAATCCATTTCTTCATACTAGTGTGTACTTTGTCAACATAATGGTTCATTTTGAAATATTTGAAATGACACGAGGATTAAAAAAATGTAAAAGTGAGGGTTTTAAGATACAAATACATTCATATATCAAATAAATCTTATACCTAAAACCATAAATACTAATGTTATATGAGGTCTATTGACGATGTAGAAGGTGACATAAGATGACATGGAGGATAGAGGGTAACCATGAGTAATAGGAAGGAAAATATAGGAGGTTGTTTGTGGCTTGATAAAAGACCATAAATCTTAATAGAGACTCAAACACCATGCTTAAACACCTAAAACTACAAGTAGCACCTTGAAAAGTAACCTACATCTAAGCCTAAAATTCAATCCTAGGCCATTAGGGGAGGGCTAAAAATAATCCCTTCAGGTAAATTCAGGCCTATGCTGCTACTTAAGAAAGTCTAAGTGTTCAATGGGAAAATTATAACATTGTAAAAAGATCATATCTAGTACTATCAGTCCTTGAAGGTACTATGCAGGCCTATTGTACGAACGTTGGTTGTGTAGACCTAGAAATCACACCTTCTTAAGGATTAAATTATAAACGAAAGAACATAGGTGGGTTTAGAATGTGAAAAAGGTAATTTAAAGTATATTATAATTTTTAAATTACTACTAAGCACTCTTATTCATCAGAAGTGCCACCCTAAAGAAGTATGTATTGAGTTTTGAGGCCCGATTGCCTTGTTAGAAGTATCAAAACATGCTTGAAAATAGGGGTAGAGGAGTTTTACAAGTTATTGATGAATATTTATCCATTTTAAGATTATTATTATTATATATAAAACCTAAGAAAACCACGAGAACACTTTCAAATATGCTAAAATATAGTCATGTATGTTATAGTCCATGCACATGGAGCAAATTTGAAAGATTTTTGAATATTTTGGGAGCTAAAAGTGGATTTTTGACTTAAAATTTGGTATGTAAGTATATAATGAGTTGGAGAAACATATGAAAAAAATTAATAGACATTTTATTAGTGTTTATACTTTTTTTGTCTCAAACCACAGCTTGTTTGTTTGACGTCACCATTGGAGCATGCTTCATTATACAGTGCCTAAGAATCTTATAGTGCAAATTAAAAGATTTATAAGAATGGTATGATATTTTTTAGATAATAATATCACATAAAAAGAGTGTAAAAAATCTGAATTTCATTACAAACCATAATCACATAGTGTTTTGCAGGCAAATAGGCACTCAATCCAAAAAGGCATTTTTGCACTTTTCATAGAAAATTGAATTTTAGATTGGTTTGATAGAATTTTAAAGGTCCCATAATTATAATTTAAATATTTTTTAATCTGTAAAATATCTATTTTACTCATAGTGAAGTTTTTCACTTTTTATAGTTCTAGGCACCCTTCTAAGTCTCCTATTCAGATGCTCAATTGTTTACCATGTGTGGAGTTGGGATGAAGATATTCATATGATTTGAGGAACCATATGAAATTATAATTATTAAATTATTGATAATATTTTATGGGTTGTGATTTATGAGCAATCACTAAGAGCTTAGGCAGCCTAGAATGCAATCAATTCCCCAAAGGCAAATTTCATTCACATGGCAACTTTTCATATATTACACATGAGAGTCAAATAATTTTAAGTATGTAATAGGGGTCAATGTGATATTCATAAATCAAAGTGGTTTTATATTTTTAGGTTTGTACCTCATGAATCATTAGTTTGAATTTCTAGCTTTAAAACCTTCCTAAGGATCTTAAAAACTAGTTTTGAGAAAAGTGGATTTTATTGAAATAAAATAACAATTGAAAAAATTTAAACCATTTAAAACATCAATTACACTCTGAGAGGATTCCAAAAATGTAAATTCAATGCATGGAGTTGTATATTTGAGGGTATAAATCATGTTTTTTTTGGAAAAGAGCATGTAAAATGAAGTACAGTCAGAAATTTGTGCAAAATTGGCCTAGTCAAGCATGTTGATTAATTGGTGAAGTTTTTCTCATAAAAATCACAATTTTTATGATGAATAATTATTTTTTAGGTGTATTTTGTTATTTTTTTTGGTTTCATGTCTTCTTTTTTAGGTTTCACGGTGTCTAGGTTTGTAAACTCGACTTATTTGGCCTAACTAGTCTAGTTGGCTTAATTGTTCAAAAGGAAAAGTGGAGTTTGGCATTGGATGACTATCAAAAGGGTTAAGGAGGAGTTTTAAAATTTCCTACTTGATTTTATATGAATAAATAAATTCAATAAAGGTCTATTTTCATGTAATAAAGGGCTATTTGGCACTGATTATTTAGGACTTTAGTTGAACTATTTGTTATTTTTATTCATCTTCTCTTGATTCATGTCTTTCAAAAGTTAAGTCAAACCATCAATTGTGGCATATAAATTCATGAAATTAATTTATAATTGTTAAATGGACCCCACTACATCTTTCCTATGCAAAAGAGAGAAGGATGTAAAATGTAGTTATTAGAGGTTGACTTGTCAAAGCTTGTTCCTTGATTTCCATGCAAAGGAAAATGTTCTCTTGTTTCAAGCACCTTAAGTGTAGTTCCTTTTAAAATTTTTCATAGCCTTACATGAAAATATATTTACACTTTCCAACTTTGCCCCACCATATAATTCCTATTCCAAAATTTGGGAGAGGCATGTAGATTTTGTGAAGGAAAAGGTCTTATTGATTATTATAAACATTGTAAAAGGTGTTAGTATTGAGTTGATTCAACCAAGACTAAACCTTCCTCTTTTTAACTCTACTTATGGTTGTTTTAGGGTTTGAAACTTATATATCAGCTTAATCAAGACATTATTAATTAATTCTTGAAGCTAAGAGAGAAATTGTAAGTTGGACCATTTATAAAGGAGTTTTTATTCTGAATCTGAGTTTTGACAAAAGAACAATGTGTATTTGATTATGAATTAGTCTATAAGTGAGATTTATATCCCTTTTTTAGGTCCCTTCCTCACCTATCTCTCTCTATCTCACCCTTTTTTAGGTCATTTGAAGGGGTTTTTAACCCTTCATCTGAAACATTTTTGCTTAAGGACATAAATATAAATTTTATTGATTATATGTGTGCATTGATTTCAATAACTTAAGAGGATTTGGAAAATTCAAGTATATCACCCCCTTTTAATTATAATTTATTTTAATTTTCATCTTTCCCTTTTCACCCCAAAATCATAAAAAAAATCACAATATATTTGATATAATTGATAAATCTAAAGTGAACCAACCCTCTTTGGAGTTTCTTCTCATTATAGAGTCACCCATGCTCTAAGAAGTTCCTTTTGTATCAATTGGAGTGAGGGTGTGCTTACACATCTTAAAGCTAGGTGCACTCTAGAGTGATAATAGGTCCAAATTTTAGGAACTTAACTCACTTTTTTTTCTTATCCACACAATTCTCACAAAATTCTAAATCAATGTATTTTAATCTAGGCAACTTGTCTTTTAATATATCCATGCCCTTATCTCTCATAGGATCAACCCTATTGTGCCACATAGTTACATTTTCATCTACAAAAAATATATCATAAGAATTAACACTACTATTCAAATATAAAGGAACACATTTTTTACCTCTCAAAACAATAAGAGCACCTTTGGTAACTTTCCAAGAATCTCTAGTAAACATTACCAAACAAGTATCACTACCCAATTTCCCCACTAAAACCAAATTCCATCTCAACATCAGCACATGTTTGACGTCCTTAAGTAGCCATGTGTTCACATTCTATATTTTCACTTAAACACAACCTTTCCCTACTATATCACATGGTTCATCATCACCAAGATAAACATGTACTATATTCTCTTCAACATAATTAGTAAAATAATCTGTATGTGGGGTGGCATGAAAATAAGTTCCTAAATCTAATACCCAAGACATAGAAAAATTATCCAAAGAAATAATTAAGGCATCTTCAAATTATTTACTTGATGTCACATTTACCTCATTAATTTCCTCCTTGTTGCCATTCTTATCCTAAAGTGACCAACAATCCTTCTTTGAGTGTCCACTCTTCCCATAATTCTAGTGTATCATCTTAGCTCTAGATTTGGATTTAGATCAACCCTTTGACTTTCCATGGTTGCCTTTACTATTGTCCTTTTTCCTACCTCTAGTTTTAATAGACAAATCATTACCTAAATATGACTCACCAGTGATCTCCCTTCGCATTTCCTCATTAAGAATCACACCTACAACATACTCAAAATCTAAGCTTCCCTTCGCAGGGACTGCATTACTCACATCCATAATCAAACTATCCCAACTATTAGGCAAAGAACAAAAAATCAACAAAGCTATAACATCATCATAAAAATTAATTACAATAGAAGCGAGCATACTTAAAATCATATTAAAATCCTTTAAATGACTATAAATATAACCATTCTTAGACATTTTCATATTAAACAATATTTTCATAAGAAATTTTTTATTTGAAGTAGAGGGTTTCTCATACAAATCTCCAAGTTTGACCATGAGATCTTTTGTAGTTTTATCATAAATTTTTTTAAATGAAATATAATATTCAAGGCATAACCTTATGGCTCCCAATGCCTTCTTATCAAGCAATGACCAATCCGCATCACTCATACTTAGAGGTTATTCTCCTTTCCTCTCCAATGGGAGATGGAGCTCCTTCTGATATAAGTAATATTCCATTTACATTTTCCATAAAAAACAATTATTACCATCAAATTTATCAACCCTGACTATAATATCTTCTTCCATAGCTCCCACTCAAGCTAATAACCCTTCTTGTGATTTACCACTTCAACAAAAAATATCACCAAAACTCTGATACTAGTTGTTAGGAATTATATGAATTCAAACCAGATTTAATTGGCCATAAAATCACATAACCATATTTTAAATGTGTGAAAATTAGATCTAATTATTCACTAATATGCATAATATAAATAATTCCTCAAATCACAAGAAATGAAGGCAATAATGGAAATAATAAAACCAATAATAACACAACACAAATCTAACGTGGTTCACCCAAAGTGGGCTACATCCACCAAGAAATTCCTCAATAAAATATATAACAAAACAATATTACAAATAACCTCTCACAAATATATAATAAATCCTCCTAAATTCACAAATGAATTCACTGAATTGTTGATCTAAATTTTTCAATAATTTTGCACACATTCTATGTAGCACCTACATTTACACCTATAAAATACTATATCACAAGCCACTATACCACATCTTATCAATAAAACATCTACAGTTTTCCTTCTCTCTCCATATCTACACCACACCTATATAATAATAATAAATGAATATAAATAATCCCAAGAGTAAAAACTCACCATGCGTATCCAAGATAAGCATTATCCATAAGGAAATACCTATCCTCCACCTAGTCATCCTTATCCATAACCCCACCTAAGGAGGAACTCACCATCCTCATATCTCTTCCACAAAAGTCTCTCACAAATTTTAAGGAAATGATAAATAACTCCAAAAAACATGGAGGTCAATCCCACTTCTACAAAACATGAAAGTCAACATGGAAAATAGGAATCTAAAAACTCACTACAAAAAATAAAGAAGACATAAAAATTAGAAATATCTAAGAATATTCCACTCACATAGAAGCAAGTTTCAACAAAAGGTGGATTGGGTAAATTGTGCTCACCATATTTTTAGAGATCTCTAAGCCCCAAAAATGTGCTACCATGGTCTGTGATAGCCCCAAAGGGCTCCACACTCAACGTTTTGGATATAAGCTATATACAAGCAAATGAAAATAAACTATGTACAAGGAGTGAAAGAGAAGGAAGTATGTACAAGTAAATATTGGAAATTAAAATGAAACAATATAAGAGTAAAGTGGAATGTCTTTATATACCCAAGAGCACATCCATGGAATGTGGATAATCAAATGGTGTATCTAGTATAAGATCATCCAATGATGGATACTAAATCTATCCAAATTAAAATAAATCATAATGGTCAAAATAATTATACTAATATATATGTATCAATAGACCTTTATCCTTGGCATGATTCTAGAGTCTAGGAATTTTAATGGAATGCTACTCAATTGTGTAAGATTCCTATCATGTGGTTGTAGAGTAAACCACATTAACCTATAGAGTATATATGTGAAACTTATGGTTCTCATCTATGCCATTATGTAAGATGCAAACCATTTGTCCATCATGAGTGAGTTTAAATAATCTATCTAATAGATCAATTGTGTCATTCATCACGTGTAACCATGTACTACCAAGTATAACCTATACATGAGTGTCTCTACTCTAAATAAAGAATAATGTATTGGCCACCTTGGGGACACATGCAATTGGTAGTGTAATTTTTCTAATGGAATATTGACATTATATATCATAATGTATCTCACTCTCCTAATGAACAATGTGGTGTAAAAATTATAAAGTGCAAGTGTTAGGATCAAAATCATCATCTATAGCCACATGTAAAATATATTTGTTTACTACAAAAATCTATATATCTAATGAATCATGTCTTGAATATCTATGTCAATAATGAATCTATCACAGTGCTCATATATATGAAGGATATCATATCACTAATGATGGTGGTGCTTGTGGAGGTGGAGGATGTATGATCTAGATAATGACCTTAGCCTTAAATTAATTTAGTTTAAGTTAAAATATTGAGCATGTGTCTGTATAATGTCGTATGAGACTATGAAAGTGGAAAAAGGTTTTCCTTCCTATGTTGATAATTTGATAACTGATCTATGATGGACTATGGGCAATATCATCTATCTTTTATTAAGTAGTATCTTTAAATCTATTGTTGTATTTCTTTTGAAATCCCTATTTGAATCTATATGACTAAATAAATATCCATGGATCAAGGGATCTTCCATTAAATGTAACTAAGTATGAGAACCTATAGTTATATGATCATGAACAAATGATGTTACTAGTGTAGGGTGAGGTTAAGTGCCTTTTAATTGTCTCTATACTTTCTTGGGACCACTAGTATAAAACTTAATGCACATAGATAGTCATAAATATCTTTAGGTGGTTGATCATCCTCTATCATGTTTTATGATTATGTGTTGTAATTATGAATGCAAAATTCTTATAAATTAACAAGTAGTGGTAAATGGGCTATAATAATTTCATCATCTATCTTAGGTGAGGATGTTTTTACTATGAGAGGTTATTCCTTTATCATTGGTGAAGGTAGTCATGCTATAGAAAGCTCTATAAATGGTATGTGAATAGTTTTTCTAGACTACCCCACCTCATATGTATGAATCTACTCAATAAGAATCTTTTTAGGTGGGGATTAAATGAGAATATAAGGTGTCCCATCTGATGATGTATTTGGTGTAAGAGGCTTGATGAGTATATAATATCTAAATCGATTATTATCTATTGGACATGCATATAAGTACCCATCATCTAAAAATTTGAAGCACATGTGAAGAGTGGAAGATATATATCCTCCATGGCATGTATCCAAGGTCTCTTGAGTAGAAAGATATAATGAAAATTATTTTACATCATCTAAAAGTTTGTAGATAATTCTCTTGGTCCTATTATAATGTCTAATGTGATAGAACCTAATGTCTATCTAAGAATGTCATCAAACGCTTCGATATTCTTATATGTATTTTGAATCTAGATGCTATATCAACCCCCATGGTTTGTAGAAATTTTAGGTTACATATATTGAGTATTGAACCACTATCAATGAGAACTCATTTAATAGTTATGTTATTGAATTGAGCTTGAATTAAAAGTGGCAAATTTTGATCAATTATTGACTATGAAGGCAAGTTCTCATTGGAAAAATATATCACATCCTCCACATCCTTTATATTATTCATGATAGATACAAAATAAGATGTTTCAGTATCACTAAGCATAAATGTGTGACTAAGTGTTTGAAACATAATATATTTGAAGATTGTTACTTTTTTAAGTATTCTAATATAAATACTTTAGCTGGTGTATTTCCTAATTCACCCATTATATCAAGTTGTCTTTCCTGATATTTGGATCCTATTGTAGTGTACTAGGAATGAGGATGGATGGTAGGGTTATGTTTCTCCTATATAGGATAAGGAGGCACCCTATTCTATTTAGTGATAACTTAGATCGCATAATATATTATTGATCTTGGGTGAATAGTAGAGGTGGGATGGAAGAATAAATAATCAGATGGTCTATGTGGAGGTGGAACAAAAGGGGTCCTTTGAGATGTCTATCATCTATTAGTAACTAGAGGTAACTCAAAGTGAGTCATATATAGATAATCTATAGAAAAATGGGACTCACATGATGGAGGGCCAATATGTGAAACAATCTTATCTCGATCTGAATCCATGATAAGAGTAACATACAGGTGTACTTTTCTATGAATAGTTGGTCATAGACATGTTAAGCAAAGTATAAGGCATTTTAATTTGAAGTGAAAGGTTGATTTCATCATGCTAATCATGGTAATAAGATTTAAATTAATATTGACTAAATTTTGGAAATGTGGACCCTAGGGTAATCTAGGGTTAGGGATTTTTGAATTAGGGTTTATTTTTAAATATTTAAATTGTATTTAAATAAATGAAACCCTAATATGAGATTTTATTGAGTGAGCTAGGTTATGCCAAAAAAATATAAAAATATAAGTTTATAACCCCAATTTATTGCAAAAAAATTTAGAAAAGGAAAACTAGGGTTTGAATCAATATTCAAATTAAGTTAGGTTCACCAAATGTTTTAACCTTTGAGGGTTTTAGTATGTGTAAATCCTATATTAGATTAAAGGGCTAAGTTTTCTAAATTAGTGAAATAATATGCAATAAATAACCACTAATTTGTTGCATAATTTCAATTTCTTTGACATTCTAAAAATAGTAATAAATATGTGCAAATAAAGGCTTATCAAGAAAACAACTATCATGAAAGATTTGGGTGGTGAAAATTGGGTTAAAAATAGGTTTAAGTGTCATTAATAGGATCTATGTGTCAGATTCTTCACTTGAAATTAAAACCCCAATTAGATAGTAACACCTTGTGGATCTAGTGTCCTGAAAATAACACTATTGTCTTATTTGCAAGACTATTCCTAATTTATAGGAGCACATGCACCTATGTTTTTGGGTTATATTCATGCAAAAATGACGTGTATAACTCTATATTTTGCCTTTAATAGATAATTTAAAATACAAACCCAAATATTCATTAAATTATGGCATAAGTTAAAAATTTGTATTTTTTATTAGGATAGGTTGGACATCCTTAACACCCCACTGTGAAAATAGTTGCTTATAGACTAATACTATGATGAGGGATCAATCATGATGTAGTTCTCCCACCTAGAACTTGGTTCAAGTGAAAGTGAATGCTTGAATGATAACGGTCTTGAATTCGTTGAGTGTTTTTGATATTATAAAAATTTGAAATATGGGCATAGGGTAGCTATAGATGGTAGTATGTAGTAGGGAAGAGTAGGGATTAATAACTTTGACTTTTCTCAACATATTTCTTATTTAAATGGTATTTTTGCATCTATTTTCCATCTAGTGAATAGAGGTCCAATAATCTTATATTTATAGTGTTTCATAGCTTGTGAAGATAATAAAATGTGCTTAGACTGACCTTAGGAGGGGTACATGTTGGAAAATATATCTATTCGGGAGAGTTAGGGAAAAGAATATTAGCAACATGTTGGGGATAATAGCATCATGTTTCTCTAGTTTCCTTAATGTGGCACTATTGTCTAGCTAGTAGGTTATTGGGAATGAAGGGTTCATATATGGGAATGCATTTTTGGGATTAGTTTTGAGCTGAATGTAGATGTATGTGATCTACACAATGGATAAAAAAGTGTGATAAATGATCTAAGATAGGTCTAGGGCTAATCTACGAAAAAGTTATCTCAAGAAACACTCTTAAAATCCAAATACCACTTTCAAGTGATTATAGTGTCTTTATTCTCCCATGATTTAGGAACTTCAAATGTTTGATGAAATTATGTGATTCATTAAAATTTTAAAATTAGAATGTGAATAATCATTCTTTAACAACTTTGTATATTACTTCAATTATTGTGCATTTTCAGAATTTTGAAGGCCCATAATTCAAAATAGAGCATGCAAATTTTAGAAATGTTTCATTCATTTATTGAAGGCATCAACTTGCACTTAATATTACATCCAAATAAAAATAAAAACACTACATTGATTTAAGTTTGTCTTAATAACTATAAACCTTATAATTTTATCATTATACCCATGGATTGGTCCCAAACCATTAATGGACTATAAATGAAATATTTTCAAAATAAATAAATCAAAAGACAATTGAAATAAAAATGAAAAAAATCATTGTTTCCCTTGAAAGTGTGATTTAGTAAAATTCCATCACAGGATTCCATCCTAGTTGGCAATGGATTAAGTCATTGAGTGGGACTATAGGTATGTCTATCAAGGCTATGGATACTTGATTGGTTGTCGAGAAATGCACATAGCTTTCACCCTAAGGAAATTATCTAAATTTTCCTTCTCAAAAGTTTTGATTATTTTATAAAAGTTTAAATCTTTGATGCCAATTCAATATCATTAAGAGGATAAATCACTGTACCACATATTAACAGTCTCAATAAAATTTGAAATTTTAGTATGCCATAGGTTGAGGTAGACTTTAGTGCTTTCATTTTTCTAGTTTCATCAAATATTTATTATATTTTGGTCTTTCTTATTTGGGCTTGATGTTTTACAATCTAGGTTCAAAATGATAAACAAAATTATCCCCATAGATGTCACCATTTTTTGGGTTCACCATGCCTCATCCTTAGTTATTTAGATGGGGACCTTGTTTTTTAGTTTGATCTCTATTTTGCAAGATTCTCAGTGTGAAGTTATCCCTTTTGAATACTTCATTAATATTAACTAAGTTTGATAATAAAATATTCATTATTAAAATTCATTCAAAATTCCCATCTATGTTTGCATTTATTTAAACATCTAAATTTGCTTTAACCTATTAAGTCTTAGTCTGAATCCTAGTTTGGAAATGCTTCAAATTTTCCCCTTTTAAGGAGTTTCTCCTTAAGTTTAGGAAAGTTATCTAATTATTTTATATTTTTTAGGCTTCCTTCCCTGAGTAATTAAATCCATTTTTTATTTAATTTTAGACTAATTGATTAAATTTTTGCATTGCTTCTATTTTCACCTTAATTGATTTCTTTAAAATGGCAAAAATTGGTAGTATGTTTAATTAAAACTATAAATTTTTCGTTAAGTTTTAGTTTTAGACTTAGCTTTTTGTTTTTGAAATACATAACAGTTTGCATTTAAAACACTAGCCATTGGTTTTTGAATGAATTATCCCTTTCATTTTAAATTTGAAAATTGTTTATTGTGCCTTTCTTTCATGCCTATAGCTGCGAAGTTATTCCTAAAGACATATAATAACCTTTCATATATATTGGTGGTAATGATCCATCCATAAAATATTTTATCACTTAGCTGATTAAATGATATTCCTCCCAAATCCATGTGGTGAGTTTACACTACTCCACATCACTTAAACAAGTTAGTTTTGAGCCTAGCCAATAAGCCTTCTAGGTGAACAGGTGAGTAAGATGTTTCCAAGTGTCAACCATTACCCAGGATATGTCTCTACATCAAGAAAGCTTCCTAGTAAAGTGGGTGATTAGGATGTTTCCAAGTGTCATAATCATTGTGATCTAATCACTTAAGGTAGTCCGTACTTATAAAAATCCCTTTAGGTGAATAGGTATGTGGGATGATTCCATGTGCTCAAATATTGCTTCATCACAATGAATTATAGTCAGTACAAACATGATATATATCAAGTCTCAACCAAGAAGGATTTTAATTAGAATAAGACAAGTGAAATGGTCTCATATACTCATCCCATGAAAGTGCCACATCAACCAATTTAGAAAATTAATTTAACAACAAGGTAATGAGCCTATAGATGGATAGATGATGATTTGACTATTCCCTTCAATTTAATAATTAGACATAACATTTCATTGAATAAATTATATAGCATAATTCATTGGGAAAATTGTATCGAGGATGTCATGGGCCAATCTGATGAATAATTTATAAGAAGATAAATGTAAAACAAGAGGCATCTAAAGCTAAAGTGTTAGATGAATAATGGGAACAAAGAAGGAAGCAAAGGCTATCATTAGCTATATGTCAGTAAACATGAAGTGACTATCTAGGTAGATTAGACATTAAGTATAGGAGGAGTTAATATCCTTAATTTATGGTTTGAATCTTTATCAGAATTAGTTTAGATAAGGAAAGATTAGAGTAAGCATAAATTGGATTAAAAAAGGCCAAAGTTAAGAGGTTTGTTTAGAGCTTAATAATTTCATAAAAAATAAGAGATCTATTTTTTCAATTACATATAGATTAGAATAATCCATTATTCCAATATTTCCTTATTAATCATTCAATAACAAAGGGGCATCTAGAAAAAAATGTTATTTTGAGATAATCATAAGAAATTGTTAATGGTTAAAGCTATGAACAAGGACCAATTATTACATCATTAGGATTAATCTAAGTTATGTGGTTTCCTTTCATTCATTAATAATTAGGTAGTATAAGAGATTTAATAACACCAAGGAGATGGTTTCTTATTGTTGGATATTAGAATGCATTAGATATTGTATTCCCTTTCTTATTTAGAGTTATATCTAAAATAGTACCTTGACTAGTTCATTATCTCTCCTCTCCTTGGTGTGTTATCTCAAGGATCCATATAAGATCTAATCAGTTAAGAATTTAACATTTTTATCAAGATAATTTAATTTTTTGTGTGCATCTTAGAAGTGATTGATTAACCATTTACATTTAATCAGTACTAATTTACCATTGAAAGGCTCGACACATTTGAGTATAAAAACTTGATTGAGATTGAGCTAGGATTTCACCTACCTTTTCTTCCTTCTTTTGTCTTGGTTGTCAACCATATGATCTTGATTTGAGAATTAATCTATGAAAATAATTTATAAAGTTGTTGGTTTTCAAGTGGATACATAATTAAATTGTGCAGTAGCTAATTTAGTTGGATCTGAGAGATTATTCTAGTTACTTTGAGGCTTACATTGGTCAAGGTGCAAAAAATGTTTTAGGCTTGTGTAATTTCTTTATTTTGAATAAAATTATGTATTTTATGTTCACATATAATTCATTTTAATATCTATCATTTTGGTGTTCTATTTTTTACAATAGTTAGACTGGATGCACAATGATCTAATTGTAGACACATTAATCAATTTTTTGAATGTTGGAAGATTTTTCTTAATCAAGGGATTGATTTATTTACTACCTTTATTTATCCCATTTTTATGTTAATTTTATAACTGTCCTACCCATTACATTATAAATAGATCATTTGTAAATGAATTATTCAATGTGAGTTTGGATACCTTTGAAAACATAGTTAGAACCTTTAGTGAAAACAATCATATCTTACCCATGCTATGCCATTTAGAGTTTCTCAACCCTTGGATTAAATCAAATAATAAAAAAAATGAGGGGCATCTTTATCCCATATGTTTTAGGCTACTTTTATCCATCCATAATAATTGATTATGTATTTTTTCTTTAGTGGGTCATAATTTTAGCCTAACACAACCTCTATCAAATTCTTAATCATATATGTATTATTTATTCTCTAATTTAGTATATATATTTATGTTTACTCCATATTATATTATAATTTATATTATATTTCAATAGAAGTACCAAATTTATACCTATATAAAACCAATATGCATGTATTGTAGGGCATACTTATTTTTTATGTAGTGTTCCTTGTTTTGTCACAAAGTTCCATACCTTAACCAATTTACTAGGAATTTAAAATCCTTTTTTATTTCATCCAAGATATTTAATTTTATATTTTGGTAATGTTGGAGTTTGTTTGGTGATCTTAAATATGTTTATTTTGTATTAAATAATCCCACCACCATGTGTCAAGGTTAAAAAAAATAAACACAAAGAATAATAACATGGAGGAGAGAGATAAAAATGAAGGGATCACCAAAGCCAAGAAAATAAGAGATAAAATTTAATAAATAGGTAAATATGGTGCCACATGGAGAAAAAGGAGACAAGGTAGACACGTGAAAAAGTGTTAATAAGTAATTAAACATAACTGATGGACTATATATATAAAACAACATTAACATTATTGAAATAATAACCTTTTTTTAATTAGGTTTATAAATAATTCACCTAATTTTATGTATGTATTTGAAATAAAACATACATGTGTAAAATAACAATACCATGTAATTGAATCATATACCTTAGCTTACCTAATAAGTAAAGATAAAACATTTAGATATATATATATATATATATATATATATATATATATATATATATATATATATATATATTGATTGTTGACAATATTATGGTGTGCACATGAGAAATGGCTATATACCCACATGAAATAAAACCAATTGATGCTAAATATAGTAACGTTGACATATATAATTTAAAATGAGAATAGTAAAGACTACACATGTTTGTATTTGAACCCATACATCCCTAATTGTTTTCTAAAAAATACAATATTTTGATAATTTAAATGATTTTTTAACAACCTTTATACATAACTAACACTTATATAAAAACTTTTGCAATTATATCCACTTGTTGATTCTAGATCTATAATATTTGGACCTTTTAAGGCACTCTTCACTAAAGCTCAATAAATTCATTCAATCTTATTTTCTCAATATTTTTTTCTCTAAAATAGGAAAATTTACACAAAGTTTCTAGATATATGCCCTTTTTTTAGGTGATTGTTTTAATAATGTGAGCCTACATTCAATTACCTCAAAACATGGAACTAGAATATTAATCTGTGATGAAACATGATAGCTAAAACTTCTATTTTTATTTGAAAAATATATATAAGTCTATTTTAAAAACCATCATAAATATATGAACATGAAATTTATATGTAACCATTATAAAATATAATTATAGAAATCAATGGAAAATCATAATTATTAAATACACTAGATAACATCAAGCAAATCTCAATAGGTATGTCTATCCTATCATGAGGATGGTAGTTTCAAGGAGGTAAGATTACATGCAGTAATTTAAGAGAGGTGAAAAATTTATATGTTGATATGTAATTATGTGATAAAATTAAAATCTTAGAATGTAAAAAATATGTATATTCATATATATAGTGGGGACAATATCATGTAGGTTGACAAAATGCCCTAGTATGGAAGAGTGATATGATATAGAAAAATATAGTGATATTTGTATCGTGTATAAAACCAAATATGTGTTAAGTTATAATATAATGGTATATCTCAATATGTAACAATGTAAAATCATAAAATACAAGGGTACAAGATGTTTGATAGGAAGTATGTATCAATAAAATTATAAGAGGAAGTATATGTGTATGTGGTATCTTTTCTCCATAAAAATAGTATGATAGGAATAAATGACATGTATCAATTGAGAAAAATGTCCTTTAATAGAGAGTAAAAAATTATTTAGCGTAATGAATATTTGATAAAAATGGTATGAGAAATATATAGGCATAATACACCTGAGAGAAATGTTCAATATGTAAGACATAATCAACATGATGTGTGGCCTCTCTAAAGGAATGAAATAATAAATGCACTCCAAAATAAGATGAAAATTTGAATGTGAATAGTTCATTGTAATGTGTTATAAATATATGTAACCATGTTGACCCTCATTGTAAATGAATGCCATATAATACTTTTACTTTGCTGAAAATGGTAAAAAATGCCAATGAAAAGTGTATAAAATTCTTTAAAAGTAAAGAAAATGAGTCTTAAATGTAAAAAATCACTAAAAATTATCCTCTCATATATTTATATTTAGGTAGAAAAAATAATTCATATTGGTGCAATTAGGCCTTAGAAGATGTTATATTCCTTATATATCAAATATAATAAAATCACTCTAGGTATATAAATAAAGATATTCCCACTTTTCAAAAAAAAATTACACAAAATTGATTTTTAGAGCTTTGAATTTTATATAATTGCTAGTAAGAAGGAGGAAATATCCTACCTATTAGATTACATGAAGGCTTACATTACCATAGGGGAGGCTATTGATGAGAAAAAGATAATTTGCAACAAATTTTGTATTTTATTTTTATTTTTTTGCCATTAAATTTTAGTATTTTATAGACTATTTTAATTTCTCACGAAATATTAAAATTGACTAACAATTTCATCCCATCATTGATGAATCCATCTCTCTAACAAATGGATCCATAATCCTTTAGTTCTAAAAATGAACCCATGAACTTTATAAATTTAATCTTCCATTTTAAAATATATTTATAAATTTGACTTGTTGACAAAGCTCCTTTATTATGAAATATTTTTATTTAGATGCTAATTTTTATTTTGTGTTTATTTTGGTTTGGAAATTACCATCCATGTATATGAAGAGAAACTTGGTAGAGTTTGGGTCTTAATTTTTGAACCTGGTCTAAATGTAGTAGATCATGATATCCTAGATGATGTAGGGTTAGGGAATATTAGAGGAATATGTAGATTACCATTTTATATTCCATTTTTGATAGCTCTTAAAGAGAGATAGGATTATAATCCATGTAAATTTGTTCTTCTAAAATGGAGTTAATGGGGATCCTAGAGGATGTACAAAATTTTTTATGGTTACTAACCATGGGTCATGATTTTAATAATAGTACCATTCCATTGTGTTGAGAGGAGTTGAGTGAGATTATATTATAGATGTGGAAAAAATGTACAAGAGAGGAAAATGGATGATTTTATTTTTATTTAACTATGATTGACATAGTTTTGTAATTTCATAAATATTTATGCAATCTAATTTTTATATTAATGATAATTGACACTAGTGTATGTTCATTGGATTATATTTTATGGATAATAATATAGGATATTAAGAAGCATGGGAATATTTAAATTTTTAAATAGTCTATGTTGACCCACATATAAAGTGATTTGTAAATACTTATTATTAAGAGGGGAACATATGGTTTAGACATTGGTATAATTCATCAGTTGTGGGACTATGAGCATATAGTTATGATTTATATTTTAGGGTTTTCTTTTGTAGTATAAAAAAATCAAATTACTAAATCATTTAATGGGTCTATGATTGAACCCAATGGTGTTAGGACTCATTTGTCTTAATTATTTTAGTTTTTATTAGGTATTATTAAAAACAAATTTGATGTCTATATTTTGTAAGTCATTTCATTTCTATTTTTAATTATACCACATGTATGGGGATAGTAGTTGTTTTGAATAAAATTTCTTAAATAGAGGGATTTTATAAGATAAAAGGGAATATATTAAATATTTTGTATTGAGTTGTGTTCAAATAAGGTTTTCCTCTCGAAGAGGCCTATGATACTTTATCGTGTGATTTTGTAAAATTTTATTTTTGCCCATCATGAGAATACACCATTATGATATTATCATTAAAATGATTTAATTTTAATATGTATTTCAATTTTTCAAAAAGAATTGCATATATATTTTTTCACTTGTAGCTCTGAAAATAAATTTTTCCTCATGTGTAAATTATACCATTGAGATCATCTCATTGAATCGATCATTTTAACATTTTATTCAGTCATCTTTTTCTAGCACTCTCAGACCTCTCTAGCTAATAGTTGTCATCTATGTGGGAATCCAACCCATGACACAAAACCTTGAGGGACTTTAATCTAAGTTAACTCTTGCCTCATGAAGATGAATGAACACTTACTAGGAATTAATGCACAAAATACCATGCTCCCTGAAAAAAATGATGGTGGATTTCTAACATGAACCAACCCACATGGCCCTAAATTAGACACTCCAAAATTTGATGGTACATAACCAACCAACTAGAATTATTGATCCAAACAATATTTTATCTTTTAACATACATTTAGGGTATACAAAGTACTTATTTCCTCATTTTAATTATAGAATGAAGTTGTATAGTGGTACCAATGATATTTAAGATATGATACATAACTCACAAAAGATGATTTTGTCAAAATATTTTTGTTTTTATTTGATCTCAGTGATTATGATAATTTTATGGTATCCCTACTAAAACTAAGGCAAACTAGAATTGTTTTCAAGTATTAAGCTGGATTTCAAAATTTGGCTAACCAATCTGAAGGGTTAAATGATGTATTTTTCAAGATTGTTTCACAGTGGTCTCAAATATATAATTTATGTAAAGGTCAATATTTTAAAACCAAAGTATATGATGTAAGCCTTAGGATTGTCCAAGATTATAGAGGATAAGATCATTTCTCAACATTGATCTTTCACCTTTGGTTCTTTCAAGACATCCATAGAACTATGAAGAGACATAAAATTTGCATACATTAAATTCCTTAAAAATATGTAAATGTAAATTCATTATGAAAAAGTGCTATGTTACGACTATGATGATGTTAGAATAATTAAATGGTGGTTAATTCCTCATAGGTAAATAAACTATAAGTAAGTAAATAATACTTACATGTGATATTTCTCAATTTTTGGGTTAGTTAGTAATTATTCTCTTAGATTATTTGGATGTTTATTTTTATAATCCCATTTCATAACATCTTAGTTTCTTATCGTATTTAGTATGAAATATTATGAGTGTGTTCTTATGTATAGATTCATGCTTATAACTGATGTTTGGTTAGTTGAATAAAATTAGTTTTTTTCAAGATTTAATTTGGTATCAAAGGCAATTCATATTCAAAACAAGTTTCTATTAAAAATTATCTTAGTGCAAGTCAATTTACATTTTTAGGCCATACTACAAGTTTTTAGAGTTGCAATTTTTATTGTAATTGTATGTCGTACTGGGCTATTTGGAATTTAGCATCATCATCTTATATTGTATCTAACATATTGACATACTCTACAAATAATTTTCAATTTTCATGTGTTTTACCTTGGATCGATTCTATGAAGCTTTACATAGGTCCACTGGTGATTGACTTCCATCAATATTTGATAGTAATTTGTATTGTTTTGAATTTCCTTGAGATTGATCTTACATTATCTTAAATTAGTATACATTAATTTTGTATTAGATTTATTTTATGCACATTGTGTTGTATTCAACATTGCATCTTATCAATATGCATTTGTCCATCTTGGTAACACCTAACTCGATGAGTTTCTGAACATTGGTCTAAGTTTGTAGATTTCATCTTGAAGATTTTTAAATGTAAAAAAATAAACCAATGCCCAAAAAGAAACTACAAACTCACAGCTAAATATATGCATTATGCATAACTATAAGTAAAATAGAAGAAATATAAAATGAAAAAAAAGAATTACTTCTTCAAATTATTGAAATCGTTCTCTATAATAATAAAGATCAATTATAATGTATTTATTAAATTAAATAAAACATTCTAAATTTATATAAATAAAAATTTGCATTAAATATAAACTAAAGTTATTTCCAACCTTTTCAAGGCTTTATTTTCTAAATATAGATTAATTGAATATTGACTAATTATTAAATAAATTGCATTATTGTTTGCATGATTGAAGCTAATGTATAAATAAGACTTAATAGAAATTAATCAACATTCTCCCCCTTGATATTGAGTGAACTAACAATTTAATCTCAGAATTTCAAAAATTGAAATTTTGCAATAGCTTTAGTGAAGATATCTACAACCTATTCTTGTGTGTTGATATACTTCAATTTTGCATATTTATTCTAAAGCAAACATTGAATAAAATGGTAATTAAAATGAAATTGATTTGACCTATTTTAATACATTGGGTTATTGGCTAATTTGATAGCACTAACATTATCACAAAAAATTACTATAGACTGAAATTGTTTCTCCACGAATTATTCTAGAACCTTTTAGAGCCACAATGCTTGTGTATCTGCTAAAGTGACTACAATATTTGGTAGTTCTATATAATAAAGAGAAATTGAACTTTTCTTATTTTAACTCCATGTAACCAAACCAAAACCAAGTTAAAAATAATTCCTATATGTTGACTTTTGGTCATCTAAACTACCTCCCTAATCAAAATCACTACAACTAAAAAGTTCAAAATTTTTATTAGCATTGTAATGAATACCAAATCCAATAATACCTTTCACATACCTCAAAATTATCTTATCTACCTTCATATTAATTTCATATAGCTTAGACATATATCTTGATAAAATAGAAACTGAATAAGTAATATCTAGTCTTGTGTGAGTTAAAAACATTAACCTTCCAAAAATAATTCTATAAGCTATGTCATTAAATCTTTCAACACCATCTCCTCTACATACCATAACTCCATGAACATTTGGAGTAGAGACTAGTTTATAGTTAACTATATCAAATTTATTCAACATATCATTTTCATACTTTGTTTGACAAACGAAGATATCATCTTTACATTGATGAACCTCCATCCCTAAAAAGTATTTCATGAGACCTAAATATTTAATTTCAAATTCATTCATCATTTCAATTATGAAATCCTAATTCATCTTATAATTTCTTCCCATATAAAAAAATTCATCAACAAACAAACATAAAATAATTATATCATTACCTTCTTGCTTGTAACAAAGTGTAAGCCCACTTTTGCTTCCTTTTAATCCATTATGCTTAAAATATCCATTAATCCTTGCATACCATGCTCTAGGTGTTTGTTTGAGACTATACAAATCTTTATTAAACTTATAGACTTGACATTATTTACCTTGCATTTCAAAACCTTTTGGTTGTACTACATAGACTTCCTCTTCTATGTACCCATTCAAGAAATCACTTTGCACATCCATGTGATGTACGTTCCATTTACTTTGAGATTCTAATAAAATCATCATTTTAATAGTCTCTTGTCTTACAACTGGTGAGAATTTCTCTTCATAATCTATCCCATACCACTATGTGAATCCCTTATCAAAAAATATTACTTAGTTTCTTTGAACACTTACATCCCTATTATGCTTAGTCTTGTGGAGTCATTTAATACCAATATGTTTCTTGTCATATAGAAGCTTTGTAAGATCCCAATTATCATTCATGTAAATATAATTTATCTCTTTGTTTATTGATTTCACCCAAACATCATTATTACATGCATCTTCAAAACATGATGGTTCAAAATAAGCTTGTGTAATTAAATAATAATTAACTATCTCACCTCTTGGACATTCTTCATGTGTTTGGATTCTTGAACGTTTATAAATTTCACTCAAGTTTTTTATCTTTCTTGAATAACCAAAAATTGAAGTAGGAAATGTGCTTGGAATACATGCACTAGATGAGGGTCTATTTAATGGACTTGTACTTAAATCTTGAACTATGCTTGGAATATATGCCCCAGATGAGGGGCTACTTAGTGGACTTGTAGCACTTGACATTGAAGTACTTGTGGGATATTCATTAGTAATATCATCATAATTACCATCAATAATAATAGATTTAGACTTCTCAATATTGCCTTTATCTTTATCATGACCATACACCCCCATGCCATCAAAAATAACATCTCTTGACACAAGTACACTATTAGTGATATGATTATAAAGCCTATAATCTTTGATTTATTCACTATACCCAAAAAAAATACAAAAAACACTCTTTGTATCTAATTTATTCCTTTTCTAATCAGCTACATGAACATAGTATAGATAACCAAAAAATTTGAAATAATTGACATTAGGATTATTTTCATACCATGTTTCATATGGAGTCATTTTTTCAAGTACACTAGTGGGACTTTGATTTAAAATATATATTGCTACAATAATTGTATCACCCAAAAAGAGTTGTTCAATCCATATATATGTAACGTGCTCCTTGCCATTTCAACCACTATATGATTCTTTCTTTCATCCACATCAATTTGATGAGGGGTGTAAGCAATTGTGAGTTGCCTTTTGATGCCATTCAAATCACAATAATTCATAAAATAATTTGAACAAAATTCACCTCCATGGTCAGTCCTTAAACACTTTATTCTATAACCACTTTCATTCTCTACAAGGGATTTAAATCCTTAAATTTATCAAATGATTCTCTTTTTTGCTTCAAATAATAAATCCAACAATTTCTTGAATAATCATCAATAAATGTAATGAAATATGATCACTTACCCAAATGTTTTATTTGCATAGGACCATACATATCTAAGTGAACCAATTGAAGTGGATGATAATCCCTCCATGCACTACCTTTTGAAAACTTTTCTCTTGCATGTTTTCCTCTAAAACAACCTTCACAAACTTATTTATGCTCTTCAACTTCTAGCGAAACATAAACTAATTATTTTGATGTTAGTAAATTCAAACTTCAAAAATTCAAGTGTCCATACCTGAGATGCCATAACCAAATTTTATCTTCACATGCCATATTTCCAAGGTTCTTACTATGATCTCCAAATTTCAATGGGAACATCCTATTATTAGACATAGGTACAATTTCAACAACCTTATTTACTTGATTCTTATCATAGATTTTGCATTGGTTAGAATCAAAAACCACCTTATAGTTCATTTCACATAGTTGTCCAACACACAACAAATTATTTTTCAAATTTGGGGTGTAATAAATATCATTAATACTTTTATTACCTTTTGTAGTATTCAAATTCATAGTTATTTTTGATGTAACCTCCAGAGATTCACCATTACCAAGTTTGATATTAGTTTTTGAATTTATATCCATTGTAGAAAATAACACACTATTCCCTGACATATGATTAGAACAACCTAAATCTAGATACCAAACTTCATTATCACTATTTTCATCCTTATCATATGAAATGAATAAATTGAATGAAGAATTAAAATCCTCATTAGCATAATTAGCACTTCTATTTTCATTTCCTGATTTTAATCTACATTCCTAATCAAAGTGATGATAATAATAACATTGAATATTTCTTTTATCAAATCTACATCTACCTTTATCTCTTGTAGCTGAACCACCTCATCTTCCTCTGTATCCTCTTAAATAATTTTATCCTCTTGAATAACTATAATTTATGTCTTTACCTTGTCATTGATTGATTTTGATATTCTCTTCTCCTTGTACATGGCTATTACTATTGTTAGTGATGCTACCTTCATTCTTTGTGATTTTTAATTTTAAGGAAAAGTTCTTCTCATCACTTTTATTTATTTTGTCTATTAGTATTTCTTCATGGGATACAAGAGATCTAGCTAGGTGATCAAACTCAAGAGTAGTCAAAATTTTTCTTTCTTCAATAATGATTGCAACACTATTCCACCTTGGTGTCATAGACCTTAACACCTTTTTTACAACAACATCTTTGTTGAATATTTCTCCAAGTGTAGCCATCTTTTTAACTACATCCTTTACTATTACACAAAAATCACTCACACTTTCAACTTCTTTCAGCTTGAAACTATCAAATTATCTCTTAAATGTTTGAAATCTAACCACTTTGACTTGCTCATTGTATTAGTAAGCTTCTTGTAGATTCTTCCAGGCACCCTTGCTTATCTTTGCACTATTAATTCTTGGAAATAGGCTCTTGTCTAGAGCTATTTGAATATGAAATAAATATTGTGGGTTCTTCTTCTTATCTTCCTTTTTGGCTTGTTTATAAATAGATGAAACAATGGCCCACACAACTGGTTCATCATAACCAGTTTTTAAAACCTCCCATAATTCTTTACCTATCAAAAGTGTTATTATCTTGATGCTTCAATAATCATAATCGTTACCAATAAATTGTGGAATATAAAGACTATTAAATTTTGACATGATCAATTATTAGAAAGATCTGAAACAAAAGACATCCACCCAAACTAGGCTCTGATACCAATTGAAGATTTTTAAATATAAAAAAATAAACCAATGCCCTAAAAGAAACTAGAAACTCATAGCCAAATATATGAAATATGCATAACCAGAAGTAAAATAGAAGAAATATAGAATAGCAAAAATAAAATTACATCTTTAAATTATTCAAACCATTATCCATAATAATAAAAATCAATTACAATGTATATATTGAATTCCATGTAAACATGATTTTTTAATAAATAAATAAAACATTCTAAATTTATCTAAATAAAAATTTGCATGAAATATAAAATAAAGTTATTTACATCCTTTTAAAGTATTTATTTTCTAAAAATAGAATAATTTAACATTAACTAATTCTTAAATCAATTACGTGATTGAAGTTGTAGAACTAAGACTCAAAAATAATTAACCATCGAAACTTGCTTGAATCTACTAAGTTCATCATGAAATTTGGTTTCATCTTGAGCTAGATAGTCAACATAGATCTACATTGGGATTTAGTTCATTTCTAGATTGGTTATATTAATTTGGTGTAAAAGTAGTTATATTTCATTCTACACTACTTAAACTCTTATCTCAGCTCAAAGCAAGTCTCCTCAATTTAGTGTTTAACCACTATATCAGTTACATAGCTCAATACAACTCGAAACACATCCATAGATAAATTAGTATAGTGAGGAACCTACATACTATGTTCTCCTAAAAACCTAACTCAATGAGCTCTACATTGTTACCACCGACAACATCACCTAAACCACCAAAATGCCAACATGTGTTATTTGCTTTCTTATTTATTCACACATACCTAGTCAAAGTGATTCATAGCTCGATATGTGTGAATTTCTTCATAAAATTTTTAACACCAAAGTGGTCAAGGGGTCCAGACCCACCACTATCAAGTTTTTTTAATTTAAAAAAGAGGATAAATTTTGTAATAATATCAAAACAAAATGGAGGCTATTCTTTATCTCCTAATGAAATTATTTTTTAAAAATTGTAAATTTCTGAAGTGCAATCTACACTTTCTAGTTCTTGTTAAACTCAAACCTATGAAACAACAAAATGTACATTAATATTTTGAAATCTCAAAAATCATAGCAATAGGTATTAGTGATGCCTATGGTTTAGGTTTATAGGTTATGCCATCACCTTTGAAATAATGCATCCATCACCTAGTATAGTTTCAACAAAAATGCTTAGAAATTATCCTTATAAATATTTAAGGAGTAATAAGGTTCACATTATTCGTATAACCTTCCCTCCATTTCACATTCACCATGATAATTTGGATATGTCCACGTACAAGGAATTCTACTATATAGGTGCCATTGATCATATGGATACTTTTCATGTATAATCTTTGTTACATGTACCACTCTCCTATCTCATGTGTTAATGTCTCTTTCACATATTGTTAGGTATATTGATAGGATGAGCTTAATCTATGTCTTGATAGGTATATATGAAGATAACATATATCAAGAGTTCTGCATGTTAGAGTAAAGGTATAAAGAAAAAGGAACCTATTTAGAGTGATAAGGAACCTATCCATCTATGTTTGTTAGTATTTTTAAAATTTTTATAAATAGACTTAAGTTTGTTGTGATAGATACTTAGATTAATTATGGTTAAAACTATAAAACATGAAAAACTAAGATTAAAATCATTTAGAATTTGAAGTAATATGGATAGTTGTTGATAGTGTATGAACTATACCAACTGCCAACCTTGATCAACAACAAAATTTCAACAAAGCTAATAAAAATATAAGTTTACAATCATTTTAAGAATCTCAGATGAGGTACACCTTCACATCCATAGTGCCATTACATATAAATATTATTGGTAAAATATTCAAACTATCTATGAGAGGAAGAATCAAAATCAAATTCTACATCTCTAAAGTAAATTACATTGTCTTAAAATGAAATCAAAGGAAAAAGTGGAATAATTTTTATGCCATAATGTAAATTTATGGGATTCACTTATATCACTAAGAAATATAGTGGCATATTCCTCTTTTTTTTCTAATTTTCCATAGAGAACTACCATTACAAACAAATGTTTTATGACCATATTAAATTTCACAAGCTAAAAAATGATGTTTGAATTATTGGTTAACATGTTTAAAAAATAAGAAGCCATGAAAAATGCATAGGAATCAAATGAGAAACATGAATTTTAATCAAATTATTCAAAGGATAATATGCACATGAAGGGCTAAAAAAAAAATCCTAAGAAACATAGTATCACTATCACAAGAATTGCTACACCCTTAACCATTGGCGTGTCTATGGATATCTGTAGTTGATGTGTGGCTTGCATAACCCTTTTTAATATTATTTTACATTTATTTATACATTAATATACTTATTATGTTGTCCTATGTGTGTAACATGGCCTTTTTAGACTATATATAAGAGGTGGGGTTAGTTATTCATCATCATAATTAAGTATTCATTCTTATTGAAAGCATTTGGGAGGTTGGCACCTCGAAGTGGCTTATCTATTATTCATATTTTCTAATATAATTCCATATAATTATGATATAATGATGTATATATTCTTATTTTGTGAACTAATATCATTCCAAGTGGTATCAGAGCATCGATTTGGGCCATAACTAGATCAAAAACCCTACATCTTGAAATTTGGATATATCTTTCAAATGGGTGCAAATTTCTTTGCAATTTTTTTACTAGATTTGAGAAATCATTCAATTGAGTTGTAATTTCAATTTTAGATAATTTTTATCTATTTTCAAAAAGTCATCACCATTTTAGGTTTGTTTATAAATTTGCTCCATAGCTCACAATTTTTATAATTGTTCAATTTTTTTTAATAATTTCATAAACCTTTAAAAAAATTATTTTGGGTTGATTATTTGAAATTTTTTATTTGAGTCCTAATTATTGAAAAAACTTAGTGGTCAAAGTTATGTCATTGATTCAAAATAAGGTTCACCATCAAGCCTTTATATGGTTGGCCCTAATACCTGTGGATGGGTTAAAGGGAAAGAAACCCCTAAAACCCCTTTAGGGGTTGACATGGAGTCTAAATCATCTAATATAATTTCTCAAATCTAATAAAAACTACATGGACCAATGTAGAAGGATGTGTAAGTTCAAACTCAAATATCAATAATGCAAGGTTAGCTTAATGGCATGAACAATCAGTTGCATCAAAATCACAACACACATGGATACCATTTCATCTCATTTACCACTCAATAACCCTCAAAATTTTCCTTCTAGTCCTCCTCCTATTAATACTAACACTACCAATATAGGGATAAAAACAATGTTGCCAAAATTATACATATGCAAGTTTGATGGTAAGCATCCACTCTCTTGGATCACTCAAATTGAAAATATATTTGATTTACACCAAACTCCTAGCTCTCAAAAGGTTGTTGTGGTATCTCTATATCTATAACCTAAGCCATTCATTTGGTATCATTTGTTTTCTATACAAAATAAGATTGGTGCTCCTGTTACATGATCAATATTCTCTAATGAATTGATGTCTCATTATTGAGATAATGTTTTTGAAAACTACTTTAACCATTTAGCCAAACTATGACAAACAAGAAAAGTGAAGGATTATATTCATCACTTTCAAAATCTATCCTTATGTGTGGAGGATATCACTAAAGCAAAATTGACTGACCTTTTTCTAGGTGGACTAAAAGATAGTATTCAATTGGAGGTTCGTATGTTTAACCCTACAACTATATCTAAAGCTATACAAAGGGCATGCTTGGTAGAATAAAAAGATATGATCAAAGTTCATTCTTTCATAAATAGTTAGGAACACACCTTCCCAAATCCATCATAGCCTCAACTTACCAGATTAACACCACAATAAATTGAGGATAAGCATGCCAAAGGATTGTGTTTTTCTTATGATAGTAAATGGATCAAAGCTCATAGATGTGTTGAAAAGAAATTATTTTACATTGAAAGGGCTGATGAGGATGAAGAAGATAAAGAGGAATCTATTGAGGA
This sequence comes from Torreya grandis, assembly GCA_037957365.1. NCBI lineage: Eukaryota > Viridiplantae > Streptophyta > Pinopsida > Cupressales > Taxaceae > Torreya > Torreya grandis. Next base: position 32,175 of record JARHVA010007051.1, read on the forward strand.
TTTTGAAGGACTAAGGATGAAGTTATATATACTCAACCTAATATCTCCTGCCATGCCCTTGTAGGTATTTCTACTCCTCACACTTTTAAGGTGGAGGATTTTATTATGAAACAAAAGGTCATAGTGTTGATTGATTTAGGGAGTACACACAATTTCATGAATAGTAAGTTAGCTTCTCATTTGAATTTTTTCATCTATCTAGCCCTAGAGTTTCAAGTCATGATTATTGATGGTGGTACAATTAATTATGCTAGAAAATGGCATAGTATTAAGTTATCAATGGGGGACTATTTATTATATTCTCCTATGTTTCCTATTCTTATGGGTGAGACTGATATTGTATTGGGAGTATAATGGCTCACCACATTGGATACAATTGAGATAAATTTCCTTGAGTTTTTCATGTGTTTTTATTCTAAAGGAAAACCAATAGAACTACAAGGATTAAGATTTAAATCTCCAAAAATGGTTAGTTCACACTAAATGACCAAGATAATAAAAAATGGTACTAAAGGATTTATGGCATGCTTGTTTTCCATTAATGTCCAAAAAACTAAGGAGTCTACCCATCTTGAGTTACAACAAATATTGGATGAGCATTCAATTATTTTTAGACCCATGCCAAAAGGTCTTCCTCCTACTCATACTCATGATCATGCCATCAGACTAATTCTTAGACGTACACCACCTTATATCAAACCATAAAGATGTGTTTATACCCAAAAGAGTGAAACTAAATAAATGGTACAATATTTTTTAGAGGTAGGTACCATTTTCCATAGCCAAAGTGAATATTCTTTTCTAGTAGTCATGGTATGAAAGAAGGATGAAACTTGGATGATGTGACTAGATTATAGAGAGCTCAACAAGTTGACTATCAAAGATAAGTTTCTTATTCCTATAATTGATAATTTGTTAGATGAATTACATGGTGCTATTTATTTTACCAAATTATATCTTCATTCTAGGTATTGTCAAATATAGATTCATGAGGAGGACATTCCTAAAATAGCCTTCTATACTCATGAAGGCCATTATGAATTTTTGGTCATGCCTTTTGGTTTCACCAATGTACCATCCACCTTCTGGAGTTTGATGAATATGGTTTTTAGGGAATTTTTTAGAAATTTAGTACTCGTGTTTTTTTATTACATCCTTATTTAAAGCAAAAATTGGGAAGACCACTTTCATCATGTGAAACAGGTACTCTCAATTCTTGAGAAACATTAGGTGTATGCTAAACCATCTAAATGTGCTTTTGGAGTTCATAAAGTGGAATATTTGGGTCATATTTTATCACATGAGGAGTAAAAATTGATCCTAAAAAAATTTGAGCCATCATAGAGTTGTAGATTCTCAAGACATTTAAGAAACTAAGGGGATTTCTAGGGCTAATTGGTTATTATCATAGGTTTGTCAAAAACTATGGTAGTATTATAGAACCACTCACTTCTTTATTGAATAAATACTCCTTCTAGTGGATTGATATAGCTACCAAGGCATTTGAACAACTAAAAATGGCTATGTGCACCAGCCAAGTATTGGCTAATCAAATTTTTTCTAAAACTTTTATGGTTGAATGTGATGCATCTAGATGTGGTATGGGTGCAGTACTCATGAAAGAGGATAGGCCCATTGCCTTTGAATGTCATCAATTAAAGGGTAAAAATTATCCCAAACCCATAGATGACAAAGAGATGATGGCTATTTTACATGCATTCAAAACATGGAGACTTTATCTATTAAGTCATCACTTTTAGGTAAGGACTGATCATGATGGCCTTAAATATTTTTAGGAACATCAGTTATCCTTTGAATAACAATAAAAATGGGTAACAAAAATGTTATGTTTTGATTTTTAAATAGTATACAAGAAAGGAAAACAAAATGTGGTGGTCAATGCACTATCTAGGTGAGATTAACCAATTGAGGCATTGTTATATGCCATGACCATTTTGTCAGGTGGACTGGCTAAAGGAAGTAAGGGTAGAATCGGAGAATGATAGTATTACCCATTCATTGATTCAAAATCTACATTCGGGTTGTGATGGGATTGAAAAGTTTACATGGAAGCAGAATATATTATGGTAAAAAGATAGATTATATCTATGTCAAAATTCTCTTCTAAAATGGAAAATCCTTCAAGAATTTCATGCATCTCCACTTCTTGATCACTCAGAGTTTTTGAAAACCTATCATAATGTCAATAAGGATTTTTTTTAAAGGACTCAAGGGGACGTATAGAAATATGTGTCTAAATGTATGGTTTGTTATTAAAATAAATGTGAAACCATTAAAACCCTAGGTCTTTTATATCCCTTATCCATCCCTAGTCAATGACGGGAAGAGGTATCTATGGATTTCATTAGTAGGTTACCATGATATGAAAGTAGAAATGTTATCATGGTTTTTGTGGATAGAATCATAAAGTATGCTCATTTTTGTTCTTTATCTCAACCATTTGTGGCCAACATATTATCTTATGCATTCCTTAATATAGTTCATAAATTGCATGCTACTCCCAATATTATTGTTAGTGATCAAGATCACATATTCACTAGTAATTTTTAGAGAAAATTATTTGCATGTTTAGTAACAAAATTAGCTCATAGCTCATCATATCATCCTCAATGTCATAAAAAAATTGAGGTATTCAACAAGTGTTTAGAAGGGTACCTTCATTTTTTTGTCTCAGATAAACAAGATAAATTAGTTTAATGGCTAACCTTAGCTAAATGGTGGTATAATACATCAGTGCATAATTCATCCAAAATGTCTCCTTTTATGGCATTTTATGGATACCATCCTCCATATCTCACTTCACCCTTTAATACCCACACAAAGGTACATGGAGTGGAGGAACACCTTCAACATCAACAAGAATTCCTTGCTAGTTTCGAAGAAAATTTAGCTTTGTCTCAAAATCTCATGAAACAACAAGCATATCAACACAAGATTAAGAGGCATTTTGAAATTGGTGATTGGGTGTTTGTTCACTTTCATCCATATAATCATATGTCCTTAAAGCAATAAAAAAATTATAATAATCTATCTCCCAAGTATTATGGTCCTTATCAGATCTTGTAAATAATTGGTAGTGTGGCCTACAAGCTAGAATTTCCTCCCTCCACTATGTATCTTGCCTTAATAAATTCATAGACAGAGAATTACCACTCTAAATGAGTTAGTATAATTAGATGAGGAAGGGAGGGTTATTATTTATCTTGAAGTGGTCCTTCAAACATGTACTAAGGAAATATAGTCCAGACTAATTCTTGATTATTTGATCAAATGGAAGAATATGCCTCGTAAAGATGCTTCCTAGGAGGATGAATAATTCATGAAAAAACATCCAAGATTTATTAAATGTTGAGGACAACATTTTTTTGAAGTGAAGGGGCATTCTATTCCCTTAACCATTATCATGTCTATGGATATGTGTAGTTGACTTGTGGCTTGCATAACCCTTTTGCATATTATTTTACATTTATTTATACATTCATATACTTAGTAGATCAGTCTATGGGTGGAACATGGCCTTGTTAGACTATATATAAAAGGTATGGTTAGTTATTTATCACCATAATTGAGTATTCATTCTTATTGAAATCATTTGGGAGGTTACCCCCTCAAAGTGGCTTATCTATTATTCATATTTTTTGCTATATTCCATATAATTGTGATATACTAATATATATTTTCTTGTTTGGTAAATTAATATCATTCCAAGAAAACCAAATTTACACAAAAGGTTTTTCAAATTTGTGGTATAAATTCCATAAATTGAAACATTTTTGGTACAATACATATACAATAAAGAAGATCAGTTATCAAAATTCATCATAGGTAGAGTGGAAAAAAACTGTCAACATGAAAATACAAAAATTAACCTTCCAAATCATAGTACCATGGGAATTTTTTAAAATAAAATGATTATTTGGATTGGGATCATCTATTTTAAACTAAAACACATGAGGAAATCTATCCTCTAAATTTAGTCTCGTACATGGATTACGGTGCCATAGGGAACATGAATAAATGAATGGGTTGGTTCTCCACCTTGAACTAAATAGCATCATAGGGAAATATCTCTCTTGGTGTTGATACATCATAAATTATTTAAGGTTATGGTGTGATATTTCAAAATATTGGAAATAATACTTGCATAGTAATTGATGTCTTTTATTATCTATGACTCATTGAGAATTTACTTTCACTAAACTAACTGCTCGATTATAGCATGAAGCTTGACTTTGATCAAGTAGATGGTTATAAAGTTTGTCTAGTTAAAAGTGTGTAGTAGGTAAAAAAAATTGGCTGGTGATTTTGGAATTAACAAAATGTTCTAACTTAATGTGGTACATAATGACCATCAATCCCTTACTAAAAAGGATATAGACATCTAAAATTTATGGCATTGTATATACAATCACTTGGGTTATGGGTATGAGCATACAAAGCACACATATGATACTTGTTCTAGTTTCTTATCTAGAAAACAATGATGAGATATATTTGGTGAATTTTAAAATTAGGATTTTAATCTAATGGATTTAATGCACAATTATATATGTGGGCACATGAATCCCATCTAAAGAGGATAAAAATACTTTAAGCTCTTTGTTGATGAATAAACATAGAAAATGTGGGTATACTTATTGAAAACTAAGGATCAACCATTTCAAGCCTTCAAATAATTTAAGGAAACATTTAGAAATAAATCAATCAAAAAATTAAGTCCCTTTGAATAGATTTCTAGGGGTAATACACTAGTAAATAATTCTTATCCTATATCACAGTACATGGAATACATATCAAATTGAGTATTCCCTATACACCATAATAAAATGGGGTTGTAGAATGACATTGTTGTGTCATTGTATGGATTTTTCATAACATAGTTTAGGACACATCTATCTCATTCATATTGGGCATAAGCGTATCACACAATGGTCTACCTAATGAATAGGTCAACCACCAAAGCTCTTAACAAAATTACACTGCATGAAACATGGATTGGGAAGAAACCAAAGGTATCTCATATTCAATTTTTTTTAAAGATATACATGCATGTCCAAAAAAATAAAATAAATAAATTGGATAATAAAATCAAGGAATGCATATTTTAGGGATATAATAAAGATTTGAAGGCATATAAACTTATTGATCAAGAGACTAAAAAGGAGCTTATCAATAAGGATGTAGTGTTTGATGAGAAAGATGAGATCATTACACCTTACACATAGGGACCTAATATAGGTATCATACCTATAAATTTATTAGATCTAGTAATATTGGTATTGAAAATGATGATTCTCAAGTAAGA
>JARHVA010007051.1:42500-47500 GCA_037957365.1 Torreya grandis
GGTCCACCCCTCGCATTCACCAGTAAAGAAATTATAAGGAAGAACATTTCTCATTCTAGATATGATAAATATATGTTATACATTCTTATTTCCCTCAACAAGTGGTGTCACACCTACTAGGGATAAACTTTACATTAGAAATGATGACCATAGTCTCAAGTGCTTCTTGGAGTAAAGAGTTTGTTCACATGAGAAACAAAAAGTAGGTCAAAATTTTAATTGGATATGACTATGATATTACCTATAATAAGGGTAAATAAAATGTTTCACTGATGTGTTGTCTCAACATGAATAATATACAACCTTGTCTAGATTCTTATTTCTCATGCTTGATTTGGTACATCATGTAGAAAAAGAATGGTCTCATGACACCCATATTAAAAAATCATTCAACAAGTGAGTAATAACCATTCCTCTTGACCAAATTAATTTTTGGATGGTCAATATATAGTTCACAAAGTGAATTTGGTGCTACCACCATAATCCACACTACAAAATAAAATTATCTTGGAGATGCAATCCTCTTCATGTACTAGCCATTCAATTTTTTTAAAACCTATGAAAGGATATACTAGAATGTTTTATGGGAAGGAATTAAATAGGACATCAAACATCTTATACTATAATGTGAAATTTGTTAGTGAAACAAACTTGAAACCACCATCACCTTAGGTATACTGCAATACTTTCTTATTCTGACATGGGTTTTATTCGATATTTTCGTGGACACTTTTCAGGGACTACCCAAGTCATGCAGGAAATCAATGATAATTTTATAGTGGATAGGTTTTATAAGAATGCATATTTAGGTTTCCTTATCCATAATTATATTACATTCACTATTTCCCAAACCTTTCTTGATCATATGAGCCACCTCCATGGGATACATGCTTAAATTATGTGTGACCAAGATTCCACTTCTACTAGTCACTTTAGGAATGAAGTCCTCCACTTTTATGGAAACCAACTTAAAATGATTTATGCCTACCACCCATAAAATAATGATAAAATAAAAAATGTCAACAAATACACATAGGCCTATATTTTTAATCTAATTAAAATAATCAATGGTTAAAGTTTTTACCACTTGTATAAATATGGTAAAAGTCTACATGCGATATTATAAATAAGATGACCCCATATGAGGTTGTTTATGGTTTTCCACCACCTTATCTTTATACATACCATACATATATCTCTAAGGTACAAAAATTTCATGATAAACTATGTTCACATGCAATTATCCTTTATAATCTCAATTTAGAACAAAACTACATGAAGTAATAGGACAATCAACACCACTCACAATGAGATTTTATTGTTTTTTGGTTTTGTTCTTGCCACAACCTTATAAGAAGTCTTATTTTTAGTCAAAATGTCATTATAAACTTTCAATGTAGTTTTATGGTCCTTATAAAATGCTTTCCAAGATTGGTCATGTAGCATACAAGTTGTCACTTTCCTCATCCTCTAAGATCCATAAAATTTTCCATGTATCATGATTGAATAAATTCATTATTAAAATGCTCATGGCCAAACAAAAATTCCAAAAATTGATAATGAAGGCTCTATCCTATTGGAACCTAAATCCATACTTGATTGGTAATCTCTCCTACTCCAGAATTGTACTATCACTAATATTTGTGTTTACTAGCATGACATGCAGTCATAAGATGTGACATGGGAACCCCTACTCTAATTATAGTAATAGTTTCCTCATCTAAATATTTTAAGAAAAATATTTTTAAGTGGAAGATCATGTTAGGAAACCTTATTCCTAGCTATTTTAGTTTATATCAAGTATAATTAATAAAATATATAATAAATATGCTTTTTAATTCATCCCATTTTGCATTTGTAAATATCCCATATGTATGTGAGGTAGTGGTTATATTGAGTTGAATAACTTACATAGAGGTATTTTGTAAGAGAAAATTACATCTATTTAATATTTTTTAAATTTATTTGTGCTCAAAGGAGGTCCCCTTCTTGAATGTTCCTACAATAAGCTTTAGTGATACTCTTTAATTTTCAATAAGTTATTGTTATTATTTTATATTTAAAGTAAATTAGTTATATTATTTTTTTATATTAACTTGTCTATAAGATAGTTCCTAAAAATGGGTTGTAGGACATAGCATGACATTTTTACAACATACAATTGATGTGTTTTAGTAGGGTAAAATTCTATGGAGACCTTAAAATTTATACCTAAGTTGTCTTGAGAATATTTAGATGCTACAACATATCCACATTATAATTTGGTTGTAGGAAAAACATGGTTTTGTTGATATATTTTATTTCTATTGTGTTATGATATATTTTTTGTTATATTATGATCAGTTTCCACATCATGTGTGGAATCATTCAATAAGATGCCAAATTTCATAGGGAGGGGTTGGGGACCATAAAAATCATGATATAGTAATCATATAATGTATGGATTTAACATCCCCTTTCTTAGAGCTGATATTTGATGATGTAATCATTAAAACAAGGTATATAATGGTTGATCAAAGCATAAGTGATACTTATATCTCCACCCATAATAATGTTAGGAGTAATGTTATTGATGGATATTATTTTGGTGGTGGGGTGGTGATGGATATGTTCCCTAAAAAGTACTATATTTGGTACCCTACATTGTTTTTGATAGACATGGAGTCAAAAGTGGTATAGGATTAGGAGGCAATGCCATTTTGGCATTAGGTTGGATCACACAAGGGGATATAATGGATGATGGTAATTATAAATTTATATTTTTTTACTATTTTGATTTCATTTTAAATTTTTAATAACTACAATTAATTCTAAAATCTCCATTTATGTGATTTATTACATGTATGCATACTATATGTCTATGATAGATGGGGTGATGTGAGTTTTATCATGGGACATCATAGATGTGCAAGATGCACTTTATATATCCATATATATCATCTATATGTTTGGAAATTTATTTTATTATATGGTATGGTTATATGTTCCACTTTTTATAGAGTTGATTATGTAGAGGCTTGCCTCTATAAATTTCAATAATAGGCACCATAGACTAGTGGAGGTGGGGAAAAAACCATGGATTTAGATAGATATATAGATAATGGATTCTAAAGTTATTTTGGATATGGGTAGAGTTCAAGTGGAACATATATGGTCCCAAGATGAATTTTAATATATTTTTACCCACAAAAGGGTAGGTATTGAGTGTAGAAGAGGCATTAATAATAGAATAAGAGAAACACTACTAGATGTAGTATACATTAATCCAATGGGTCATTTTATGGTGAGAGGCATGGGGAAGGATGATGACGAGGATTCTCCACTCCTAATAAAATTAATTGAAGTATGATTTTAATTTTTCATGTGATTCTATTTCTATATGAAATTATACCTCATCATATTTTGTGTGATCCCATTTTCATTGGTTCTCAACTTATAGTCTCATTAAAATGATAATCATCATCAAAACATCAAAATACATCATTATAATCAATCTCATATCTATAGGATATTCCTTGAACTCTTATAATTTTTGGAAAAAAACATTAGTGTTATATATTTGATTAGATTCCCACTTTTGAGATGTAACCCTATTCATATTTATATGTTATTATTTATATTCAATTGTTATTTATCATAAAATTGAATTTTTTTGACTTTGGATATCAAATATTACATGATCAAGTGTATGATCAAGTGTTTCATTCATGGATAGTACCCAATGAGTAACTCATATTTTATTTTACTTAATAAAATATGGCATCGAAAATACTATAGTGAGATATGTCTTGGGACTAAGAGATATTTCAAATTCATGGAATCTAATTAGGACCAAGAGATATATGAAATTCATTACATCTCATTGTTATCCTCTCATATAGATATATTCATATTTTCAATATCATGTCCAATAGACATAGGGAAAAACATGTTACACATATTAAATTTGTATTCTTCATCAACCATAATCTCTCCTCATTGATGTTATTATACATAAAATTTTATAACCAAAGGATCTAAATTTGATACATATTTAGACATTATATCATTGGAAGCCTTTATTTATTAATATTTGTTTTTAGGGATGTGTTATCTAAGATCTTCCTTCTTAGGTACCTCTTTCTTATATGATTATCCATTAGATATTGTTTTCTTAGTAATGTCTCTTATAGGAGATGTCATATAGTTTGAAATAGAATTTCAAAACTTATGAGATGTAGTGATATTAATATGGTGTTCAATAATTTCCATGTCACCATTGTTTATAATATCATTAATTTTGTATCGCATTAGCTAAATTTCCATGAGTTTTATGATATGGAAAATATATAAAAAATATAATTGAATTTGGAGCATATGTTTTATTATAATTTATAATAGGATAAATTGTAATTTAATTTAAATCAATAAATTATCTTAATATTTCACTTGAAGAATATCTTAATTAAATAAGTTCTCATGATACATTAAGGGAATAAGTAAAAATTATTGTATGAGTCACAATTATCATGCATAATGGTGTATATGTGTTAATTTTATGGACAAGGATTTTAGTTTGAGAAGTATAAATAGAAGTATGATTTTTTTAATTATGTTTTTGAGAATGTTCAAGCTCCTTTTCTAAAATTATATCCGCATACCAAATATAATTTAAATATTCAAAATTATGATAAATAAAATTATCTTTGAGAGGATAGATAAGACCTATATCAATAATTTATTTTTTCTCTAAATCTATTTATTGATATATTATTTTATGCATACTAGACTTAAATCATAGTTTATAGTCATAGAGAAGTTTATATTTTCCTTTGTGAAGATATTGGAGACAATCAATTAAATCCATTGATCCTTTGTTATTAACATATTAGAACAGAAATACCTCTTCTAGTTTAACACATGTTTGCATAAAAGAAATAAGAAGTGCATAGAACCAACTCAAGGAATACCCTTATAATATTTTAGGAAAGGATTTTATAAAATCATATCATTGGTACTAT
>JARHVA010007051.1:50000-65000 GCA_037957365.1 Torreya grandis
GAAAATGATCAAGACAAGTGTACATAAAGAAGGATACAAGACAACCACACGATAAGTACCAATAAGTTCTTAAATCAAACTGATGAACCATATGATAAATATTAAACTAAAAGTATTTAAAAAATAAGCCTTATACCAAAATTAGGTGTGTATAATGACAATATCATAGATAATGTGATATATTTTATGATATGAGTTAGATGTGTCACTCAAATTATTAAAACAATAATCATGAAATGTGTAGTAATAAATATCACTATCCAAAAAGATATATACCTGGTAAATCAGATTGAAGGGTTACCTAACCCTTTTGATAGGCATGCATTAGAATATTTCATGAAAAATTAGGTGTTTTGATATTATCCATAGTAAGAGATTATAAATGAATCTTGGGACATTTATGATTATAAACCCTAGGTCTTGAAGGTGAAAATATGAGAATATAATATTTAGGTGATATTATAGTATATTGTACTATCATAGACATAAATTTACTAGGGATAATAACTAATTATGTTGATATAATAAAATATATCATACATGGTTAAATTATTAGATTCTTATGAATCTCAAAATTTGATCGCATAGTGATCTTTGAGGTTAAATAGGTACCTAACAAGTTGTGCCTTAATTGGTATGTATTCCATAATCATGAAAAAATTTGATAAAATAATGTAGTGTATAAGTTATAAATCTCATTTTATTAATTTATTATTCTAATGAATATAATATATGATCCTAAATACAAGATTGATAAAAAGAAAAATATAGGGATCTAAGGACTAACTACAACTGGTAATATAATATAACCAATATGTGTACATGGAATACCCTCATAATTATGAAGTATCATAGTAATACTAGGTAAATCATGGTTAATGTAACATTGATAGTAAGATGTTTTAATTATATATTATCTATAACTAGGGTGAAAGAGAATTTCATGGGTACTCTAAATAATATTATTGATAAAACCATGAATGTATAAAGGACCCTAGGTATCTCATAGTCATATAATTATATTAAAGGTGATTTATATTAAGATATTTACACCATACCCATGATATTATCAGTATCATCATCATGTTGAATAATCAAATGATGTATAGATATCATTATATGCACATTGTATGGCTATGTATTATAATGATCAGGTGATGAAATATTAAAGATTTTCAAGCATTGAATACATTCATAAATACTTTCTTAATGTATAATTGTGGCCTTTAAGTTTAATTTTTTTTATCAATGACATCTTAAATCTTATTTCTTAACCTAAAGCATTATAAACTCAATGGTAATGACAAAACATGGTTACTTATAACCATAAGGAAATACTTCAATAGTATCTAATTAATGCGTCTTAGGTAAAATAATCGTATTAGATTCAAGTAGAAGTTTAATAACTATGTGAGGTGGATTTGGTAATGTTTTAAATTAGAGAGTGTTCCTATAATTAGAAAATATAAGTTTATCATTGGTATTTGAAACTAATTTTATTGTTGTCCTTAATATTATTATGAAAATTAGGTGAATCATTAGTCTCATGCTTAAATTTTATCTTCCCTAATATTTTGAGATAGTGGGTGTATACTTTAACATTTTTGAATACATAAATTTAATCTAAATGATTTGTATCACATCGAGAATATCATAAAAATATAAGTATTAATCAATATTTTTTACTTAAACAGGGAGATAAAACTATTTAAAAGTATAGTTTGAAGCTCATTATTAGGGATTTGATGTGAAATTCATTTAATGATAGTTTAAAATTTAAGCATATAGCTAATAAGGCACTCATTATATTCTTGTTTTATTTGATAAATTTGATAACATGTGTCCTTTTGACTAATGTTTTAAAAAAATGTTACAATAAGATGTTAGCCAAATGGTTGAATCTATGCACAAAAACCACAAGTATGGTGTAAAATCAATCTATGGAATATACGTTGCCATTTATAAGGAATATATTACTCATTAGTAAATAATCATGATGAAAACAAAAGAAATATGAAAAATAATCCATAGTACTATGTGAAGGATCCCCATTATCAGTATATAATGTAAATTTTGAGACTTGAAATCAAGTAGGAAATGGGTGAAAAAATAATTCCATAGTAAATGAGTTGACAAATTTATCATAAGATGAAACCACATGGCTAGGTTTGTTATGTAATTCAGATCATTATGTAAGCTTTAATCACATATCATCAATTTTTTTTTGTACTATTATATTTTTGAATGCGCCATTAGGTGTATGATTGGCATTGGCATGTTTGTTTGTTGGAATCAATGTCTTTTTATGATTGAAATTAGTTGCACTGAATGCATGATTTTTATTTAGAATATGTCAAGTACCAAAGGATTAAATATAATAATGTGATTTTGAAATCACATCATTTTTTGGATTGATAGTAACAAGAATAATCAAATCCTCAAGTTTTATCAAAATTTGAATAGTTTACTCAAGGAGGGGGTGTAGCACTAGGTGGAGGCATGAAAAGATAAATAATAACATGAGGATTACTATCCTCACCACCTAATATAAATTTAAAGCATATAAGAGGAGGATTAATATCATCTAATGGGTCATATGGTCATGCTGAGAAAAATATTCCTTATTGCTAATTATTTATTGTATTTATTTCAAATTATACATTAAATATTGTAAACATTAAATATCATTATTAATCATATTTTTAAATTTATATACCTAAATATGGGCTGGAAGAAGACTGTTGCAATAATTTTCAATGTAAGTAATGGGCATGAAGAAGTTAAGTTGTAACTTGAGGACCCTGCACAATCCATGATAGTGTTAGTGGAGGATCCTGCTTCATTGGTTACCATAAAGGATACATTGGTACACACACATAAAGTGAGTCAAGGTCCACCAGTATCAAGATTTGAATATACCAAAGGAAAAAGCCCTGCTTCATGGGTTGATCTAGTTATTGATGAACATCCCCTTTTTAAACCCTCAAAAGATTCTTTTATGGTTCCTTCAAGTGATAGGAATGAGGTATGTCTTGAGTTCCATAACACTATCATAGATAAAATTTTCTCAACCATTTCAAACTTTATTATGGCTAGATTCAATGACTTTAGGCTGAATATAGACTCTTTTCATAAGTGGGTGAATCTTAAGTGGTGACCCAAGGGTGAAATTGACATTATTTCTATGCCCAAGAATTAATTTATTATCACCTTCACCCATTTTGAATACTATATATAAGGAACCTTACTAGAGGCCTTTAATTTATGGGAAAATCCATAGTTAGCTTCTAAAAGTGGAAGACATGTCTTAATCTCAGTAATGCCATCATGGAAGGCATTCATATATGGGTTAGATTACTAGAGTTACCTTTGGAATTTTTAGCCCCAAAGGTTATTTTGGGAATCCTAAGAACCCTTGGCCAATTAATTTACATTGTCCCTATAACCAAATCTAGATACATACTCCTCACTACTTTAATTGGTGTTTTTATTCTAGCTGATAAACCTTTAATTCATTCCATGAAGATTAAATCCAAGCATAGGGTCTACAATCAAAGGACTAAATTTGAAAGGGATTCAGATATTTGTAAAATTTATGATTTCCTAAACCACCCATCCAAAAATTTCCCTCTAAGAAATAAGACTTCTTTTCCTTAGTCTTCATCTTGGTCAAGAAAACATTTGCCCAGAATCCCCGTCCCTACCCCCTCTATCTATAACCCCTCATCCCCTCTCAAATCCCCATCACTCCCCCCTAAACTAGCTTTGGATCCTCTTAGCTTAGGTAAAAATCTATCATATGGTTCTCCTCTTAGACCCTTTTTAGCTCTAAAAATCCTTATCTCCCCTAGGTCAATTCAGTACCAGATCCCCCATAGTTCTTTTAAAGATGCCCAAAATTATCAGGTCTTATTCTTTTATGGTAGATATATTAGTTGAATCAATGTTTGTGTTTCATGTTTCTCCTTACTCATCACTCAAGAACCCACAAAGAGACCCTTATTTAAATTCACCTTGCACAATGCCTTGATAATCTTTATTTCTAGACAAGGATATGATATTACAGGAAATTATATTCCCTTAGGTCCTTTCAACTCCTATCAAATTGCTAAGGGGGCCTAAGCATTTCTCCCCCACTAAATGCTAATGTTATTCCACAAACAAAGGGGAAATTTTCAATTTTTAAAATGATTCACCTAAGGAATAGTGGAAGTTAGTCCAACAAAAAAGACGAAGGGAAAAATGGATGTTAAAAAGGACCATAAATCTTCAGGTAGACTAATGAATCAAAGCTATAGAAAAGTATAAATAGATAGGCATGTAGTAAAGGGTATGCAGATGACTCTTAGACACTTCCCAAATATTAATAAATGAATATATTATCTTATAACATAAGGGGGTTGAATAAACCTAAAAAATAGAGGTTGGTGGGAAATTTAGTCATAAATCACAAACCTAACATTTTGCCTATTTAAGAAACTAAAATTTTTGTGGAAATGTTTTGTTCAGAATAAATATAATATTTGGGGTAAATATTTGTGTATTTTTAGAAGCTATAAAGGGGACTGTAGTGGTTTTGAAATGTTTTGGGACCCCTCAATCTTTGATGGCAATCCCCTCTTAGAAACTAATTCACACATCACAGTGTTTTTCAAAGAAACTAACACCAAAAGAAACCAGGTCCTCACTAAGGTTTATGCTCCAAACTCTAGAATGACTAGAGAAAATCATGGAAGCATTTGATAGACATTATAAATTATTTTAAAGTCTAGAATTAGATGGTAGTAGGATATTTCAATTTTGTGCTAACTCTAGGGGAAAAGAAAGGGGGAATCTATTCCCTTCATGACAATATATTGGAGTTACGTGAATTTATTACTGATGTAAGATTAATTCTTGGTGAATTAAAGGGTAACCCTCTCACGTGTTATAAAAATATATTTGGTGATAGTCTAATTCAATTCAAACTCAATAGGTTTTTATCATCCTTTCACTGGAACTTACACTCTACTAGTTCACTTTATTCTCTTCTCATGATTGGTTTTGGCCACAATCCAATGGTGTTTCAAAGTGAAAAGATGACCAAAGCAAAAAGTATCCATTTCATATTTTAAAAAATGTGGCTTTCTAGTTAGACCCTATAAGTCTCCCTTAAGTAATGGTGGAGATTCCCAATCCAAGGATCTGCTATGTATATCCTAGCCATGAAGCTTAGACATGTCAAGAATAAACATAAGATTTGGAACAAGGAAGTTTTTGGGAATATATTACTTCAAAAAAGATCTATTGAGGAGGGAATTAGAATAATTGAGATGAAAATAAACAACTTTGGGTTATCTCCCTACTTTCAATCTAAAGAAAAGTAACTCTTGATTCTTAAACATAATCTAAAAACTAAGGAAGAAATTTATTGGTAGCAAAGATTGAGAAAGATTTGGCTTGAGGAGGGAGATAGAAATACTAATTACTTCCATACCTCTGCATCTAGGAACCATCATCATATGTTCATCACGTAAATCAAAGGAGAGGATGAAAACTAGCATCATGAGGAAAAATACATAGACATTCAAATAGTTAATTTTTATTAAAATCTATTCACTTGTGTCCCTTCTTAGGACACTCAATTAGAAGAACAAGTGTTAAATATCATACAAGGATTCATTTCCCAAGAATATAATGACACCATACATTTTCTTCCCTCAGACGATTAAATAAGATCCATTTTTTTCTTTGCAAGGGGATAAGGCTCTAGGCCCTGATGGTTTTCCACCATTATTTTTACAAGTTTTCTAGAATATCATCCAAAATGAAGTCCATTTAGTAGTTTTTGAATTATTTAAATCTATAACTTTGCTTCAAGAATTCAATAATACTTTCCTTGTTCACATTTCTAAGAAATAGGGGCTAATCAATTGATGTAATTTACACCCATTAGCCTATGTTCTACTTTCTACAAAATCTACACAAAAGTTTTATCTTTAAGAGTCTAATTGTTACTTGACAAATTGATTGTGGAACAAGGAGCCTTCATTTTTGGTAGAAAAATCTTGGATGGAATCATTACTATCTATGAAACCATTCACCCAGTGGCAAATTCTTCCTGGTAAGAAATGTCCCTCAAGCTAAATATGAATAAGGTTTATGATTGAGTCTCTTGGTAGTTTATTGACAATATCCTCCTCAAATTTAGTTTCAATTAAAATGTTAGAAACCTGAATTCCACTTGTATCTTAGATCCTATTTTATTGGTGATCATCAAAAGAATTCCCAAAGGTTTCTTTCTGGTATGTAGAGGTCTTAGACAATAGATCCCCATTCTCTGTACTTAATCATCATAATGGTTGAAATTCTTAGTAGGATTATTGACACTTATAGATCATATAGAATAATCAAAAGAATCACAATGGCTCCAAACACTAGACTCATCACCCACCAAAAATTCATAGATGATATTTTGATGATGGGAGAAGCTTCAATTTTTTAAGCTAAGTGTTTCAAAAAACTTCTTGAAATTTATGAGATTTTTCTGGGTTAGAGCATTAATTTTTTAAAAATCTCTCAAATTTTCATCAACACCCCAATTGTCTTTCAAGACAAGATATCTAAGATTCTGGATTGTGTTATTAAGAACCTTCCCTCCTCTTACCTTAGTATTCCCATTTTTAGTGGACCCATGAAAATAAATTTATGTAATTCCATCATAGAAAGGATTTAGAATAAATTATCTAGGTGGTAAGGGAATTTGATATCTCAAGCTAGTATATTAAAACTTATTAAGAGCTTATTTCCAAGTATTCTATTTTATTTCATGTCCTTATTTTTCATTCTTGGAAAAGTGGCTGATCAGTTTGAACAAATTCAAAAGAATTTTATTTGGAGGGGAATGAAAGACAAATTCATATTCCTACTTATCTCTTGGAACAAATCTTGCCTTCCTATCTTTAAAGGAGGTTTAGGGATTAGAAGGGTGAGATTCATGAACCTATCTCTCCTATCAAATCAAGGTTGGAAGGTGATAAAGGAAGATAACTAGTGGACCAAGATCATTAAGGTTAAATGCCTATATTCTAGGGAGGGATCTTACTTCTTTGTAAAAGATGGCCCTGGCACTAGTTCAACATTCTAGAAAGAACTAAGAGATAGAAATAACATCTTTACAAAAGGTGTTAAATAGAATATCAACCAAAGTAAGAAGGTGGATTTTTGGTAGGATCCCTAGATCCAAACCTCCCTAGCCTCCATAATGCAAGTCATGGAGCTATCATTTCATTTCAAAGATACCATAAGTCACAATGTATGTGATTATTGGGAGGTTATTTAAGGTATGAAGATATGAAAATCTCTCCATAAAGAAGATTTGAGTTAGCACCAAGATCATTTATTAAAAAAATTAAACTTGATTATCTAGAATATTCACATTACTATATTTCCAAAATATGATGCTCTCATTTGAAAAGATGATCCTGGTGGGTTATATTCTATTAAATTTAGCTACCTTTCCCTATGGGACTAGGAAGAATTTGAAGAAAAATGGAATGATCTCTAGATAAAAGTTCTCATTCCAAAGATCAATGTCTTTTTCTAGTTGTATTCATAGAATAAGATTATTATGGTGGATAATATTATGAAGAGCGGAATTCCTATTCCAAATAGATGTGTACTTTGTAAATAGGAGGCTAAATCCATAGAGCATATTTTCCTCTCATGTTTTTTTACCTCCTCTATCTTTTGATCTTTCTTCAGCCTTTCCAACTTCTCCTAGGTAACTCCCAGTAATATCAAGGATTTGATCACCCAATGGAAGTGACCTTGGGAATACCCACCACTAAAATTATGGTGGAGTTTGGCTTTTCCCATATTTTTAGGGACATATATATCTCAAGAAATTTGATTATTTGTGATAACTACAAGCCTAACCATTTCTCTACCTTCAAGAGAACCATGGCCTTTGTAAAGTAAAATTGGTTGTGCTTTGACTCCTCCTTTGACAAGTCTTGTTCCCCTTACTTCTCATAGATTCTTAATCAACTTAACCTTGACATTCCTAGTAAGTCCCAAAAGTAGTGTGTTGATAGATCTAAGGTTAAGTGGACTCAACCTCCTCTCAACTAGTTTAAATTGAATTTTGATTGGGCTACAAAAGGAAATATAGGTCTAACATGAGCAGTTGGAGTAATAATGGATTCCCATGGAAACCTCAAATCAGCCTATGTGTGACCTCTTGGGATCCAAATGAGTCACATTTTATAAGCTAAAGTTACCTTATGGGGACTTGATTTCATAGTGAAACACAACATAGAGTATCTTCATATTGAGGGAGATTCCATGAATATCATAAACTATTTAAAAGGATTGACTCAATCTTCCTAGAATATTTTTGGGGTTATCAATGATGCAAAAAACCTTCTATCCTACTTTAAAGGGGTGTCATTCACTCATGTGTATAGAGAGGGAAATAGAAGTGATGATAAAATGTCTAATATTAGGGTCTAAATTATTTATTTTACAAGATGTCAAGATGATGTGTTTACTGATGACATCACTCCTTTTATCAAACTTGATAAATGACATCCCATTGAATGTAATGATGTGTTTATTCATGACTATTCACTCTTGGCATAAGAGAGATGATGCTAACATGTGAAAATAAATTATAATATAGTCACTTATAAATACCTTACATGATTGTAATAATTTGTATATTCATATTAATAACATATTTGGATCTACTTTCAATGTTGCTTCTATTCTCATTTCTAAGAGTTCAAGTTGTGAAACTAGCAAAAGTAGCCTCCAAAAAAGTAAAATAGGAGGCAACTATGATCATTTCAAACTAATTTCCTATGCAGATGTAAAGGAGGCTGATTATGTTTGGAATAAGATGGTAAAAGTGGGCCTAGCTACATACATGGAGTGGTTGGTTAGGTATGACACCACTTTGTCTAAGAATTTCTCTTGTGGTTGGAAGGACAACGAAGTTCACATTTATGGTTTAAGGATTCTAATTATTGAAGATATTATAGGGGAGATCAAAGGGATGGATTTATCAAGGGTTAAATATTTCAAGGATTAAAAAAGGGAGGAAATTGTCAATATAGTCTATAATAAAGAAAAGAATAAGTTGAAGGTGATGTCTCAGAAAGGGTTCTTGAGGGTAGACCTTCCAAGGAAGTGGTCAGACATATGCTTGTACATCATGTGATATATCACACTAGAAGGTAAACATATGGTTATCTTTTCACATTATTTTCTCTTGCTAAATCACTTTAAGGGTCACATTATCAATCTTTGTTTTTTCTTTTGAAATTGTTGGAAGCCATGATTTTGAACTAAAAGAATAATCCCTTGATGGATATTATCCACCAAGGGTTGATTATATTATTGGTTAAGAAGGTTGAACCCCTATGGTCAAAAATTATGTTGAAAGTGATCAAGAATACTAGTGAATAAGAATATTTAGCTTGGGAAGTGGATTTCTCCATGGACTCTAAGTCTGATAAAGTTGGGAATGAGTAGAATGTTTGGGATAGTGAAGATTTTATGAAATAAGATCCAAATATAAGAGGTAAGGACATGTGGGTTCTTGAATTTATGACACCAATTTATAATAGGGTTAGTAGGTTTTTATAAATCCTAAGATCAAAGATGTCTTTGACCAGTCCCTTGATAAGTTACATAACAAGGGATCTATTCAAAAATTATTCTAAAACAACATTTTTAATGAAGTCAAAAATATTAAAAGGGTTTATAGTTCAAGGAACTTCCTATTTGAGCTTTGTTAAGGAATATGTAGGCATGAACAAGCTCACTCCCTAGGTCAATAAAACCATTCATAGAAATGAAGCAGAAGAAAACAATAAGGAGTTAGAGTAGGGGAGGGAAGAATCCAAGATTATGGGTTCCAATTGTAAGAGGTAGGTTGAGGAGAAAGAATAGGTAGTTGGGTACAAGACCAGAGGAAAAATCAATAAAGTGGATAGCACCAAGACCAAAAAATTAGTCTATTAATCTAAGTCTGACTAGTTGGTCATGCTTGTTTCTCTTATTTATCTTTAATTTTTCTCTAAAACTTTGTGTTTTTTATGTTGAAGTTATATTTTACTATTAGGTTCTAGGCTTTATTCCTTTTTGTTTTGCTATTTTTTATGCTTATCTTTCACTTTCTTTTGTAAAGGTACAAGACTTGTTTAACATGTTTATTAACCTATCTAATAAAAAAAAATTATAAATGCTAAAAACTCTACATGGATCAACATTGTTGATATTTCATTTATCACCTCTTTCCAACTCTAATATTTGAGGTTGTTTCCCCATCCAACCTCTCCTAAAATGAGGTCTACAAGCATCTCCCTAGGGTATATATCTTTCTAGTCATGACATATGAGTTTTATCTTGTTGGTTGTTGTGAATAGTTCTAATTGAAGCGTCATGTTAATTCTAAAATTATTAACATATTTATGGTCCTTTACCAATTTATATTATATTGGTAGTTTGTTTTCATTTCATGTATTAGGGTTTCAATTAGGAATAAAAAATAACGAAGTTGGTGTTTATTTGCCTAAAACAAATTGGGGTTTTAAATTAAAATGATGAAGTATGAATAATTTTATGTTTTTATTACATTATACAAAATAGTTAAATGACTATTAAATTTAATATATTAAACACTTAAATTCAACCATGATCTATCATTTCAATTAAAACCCTGATTTATTTTGGGAAAATGCATGCCTAGTTTGTCATTTCTGATTCTTGCTTAAAACCCGTATAAAATAAGCGTAAGTAAATTTGTAATAACCTTAAAACTATGAAATGACAGTAAATACATTATAAATTTTATAACAATAGGACACTTGATTAAGAACCATTCACAATGACCAACTAGGTAAAACCAATATGCCATGACCCAATATATATATATATATATATATATATATATATATATATATATATAAACCTTGTAGAGACACTAGTAGGCCTCCTTTAATGAGAGACTAGATGGCAAACCACCATAAATGCCTAGATTTTGTGAGTCATGCCAAATGACACATCAAAAAATATCATCAATAATATTGGGACCTTAAAAACATTATTCATAATCATCAACTAAAGGAGAAATAAAATGAATTCTATTAATAACAGATGGATACTTTGCATTAACATCAACCATATAGAAGGACCAATATCACTATAATCATGCACAAAAAAACATGAAAATATTTAAAATAAAAATTGAAAGACAAGGATAAAACCTTATTAAACATTAAAATATCTATGGATTTAGATAACCAATATGTTTGAATTTTTTTATAAAGGTGGATATAATATAAAAGCATAAAGAGGTTAGTAGAAGTTAGGGATTGATTAAAACATGTGAAATGAAACATGAATAAAAATTTAAACAAAAATGAAACACTTGGGGGAACCTAAAAACATAAAGGAATTTGAAGAAAATATGGATTCAACAATTTGTTCTTACTAAATAATGACACTAGGTTAAAATGAACCTAAGAAGATGGGTATTTTTTTTATAGAAGGAATAGATAACATATGATAGTTCAAAATATAAAATTTAGATATATGCTAATAGTATGTATAAAGTTAAATTTTAAGAGCCCATATCTAATTTATAGCCTTGGTGAATCAATAGGTCCAAAAATATTATTTTTACTTTCTAGGTTTTTAGCCCAACTAAGGTTTTTATAACATAAGTTTCAATTTTTTACACCATGATTTATGTCCTCTTAGATCTAAATGACTAGGTTGAATGGCTTAGCTAAATGATAGGGTCAAATGGCCAGGTTAAATAACTGGGTTGAATGGCTCGACCAAATGGCTAGGTCAAACAGCTTAGTCAAATGACAGGGTTGAATGGCTCAAATAAATGGCTAGGCCAAATAGCTTTGTCAAGTGGTTATGTCAAATGATTCTATCAGACTCCCAACATAATTTATATCATAGAGTATGTGTGTGTGTGTGTGTGTATGTATGTGTATATATATATATATATATATATATATATATATATATATATATATATATATATATATATATATATATATATATATCATAGAGTATATCAGACACACACCCGCGCGTGCGCGCGCGCGCACGCACACACACACACACACACACACACACACACATTTGTGTGTGTGTGTGTGTGGAAAATTAAGCTAATTTCTAAGATAATGTTGTAAAGGATTGGTGATATGACCCCAAAAAAAAATTTTATCCCTAAAATTTTGGCAATCTGATCCCATTTGCCGACCCTAAAAAGTTTCCAAAACCAAAATCCAAAAATTGAAATATTTGTGAATTAATGAATATTCGTCACTAAAATTTACCTTAGTGTGTATCAATACTTTGGAAGTGATATCTCATATTGATTTGAAATATGGAGTCATAACTACCATCAAATATGCCTTAGTTAGATTTTAACTAGTGAATATTCCCTAGCTCTATTTCCATAAAATATCTTAAGGTACACTAAATATATACTTTGATATGTTTTTGAATTTGAATCTTGTTCTTTAGTGGTGTTTTCTAATGTCTTCCATTCTCATGTATTTGATTTTTTTTTATTTTTTAGGAAGAAATTATGGTTTGATACCTTCTTATATTGACCACTTTTACCTCTATAAGCATAAAATTTTAGTACAAATCACTTTCTATATCATATTTTACACATTTTTGCATGCTTAGTCTAGTTGTCTCTATTGGCATTTTTAAGACACTTTCTACCTAAAATACTCTTTATCTAGCTTATTTCCTTTTATATGTTTTTAGTATTCATATTTTCATATTTTGAGCTATATTTAAATACCTTCTAAGATGCTTACACACTACCTATACATTTATCTCTACTAGGATGGGTTCATTAGCTATAGGTTGTATCCATATTTGTCTTGTTTAGATTTTTAGGCCATTAAATACATCACCATTATTTTTATATGTCATTATACATTGGCCTAATTTTTTACATCTTTGATTTTGTATATTAATGCTTTACATGGTTAACCATTATGAGTACCGTGTTTTAAGGACTCCTATATAAAAATCAATTCCTAGCAATTGTACAAAATTCTAATTATTTAATGATTCATATGCTTGACTCTCTAAGTTAAAGCCTTCAATTTTTATGTCTAAAGCTACATCAGTGACTGAGTCTTTAATTCTAATACATCAATAATTTCCAAAATATATTGACATCACTTAATTGTAAAATAGGAGGGTTTAGGTGAATGTTCATGTATTTACATCATCACATCTAAGAAAGATGAGTTTGATCTTGCTTGATATTTTGATTACACAATAAAATAAATATGTGGAGTTTTATTATAGCATGTGGGTATGTAGATACACCTCCCTTGAGGATGGTTAACCCATCTAATTCTATCCATTCTATTTTTAATGTGTTATGGTGAGTCAAGTTAAGATCAAATCAAGAGATCAATTTACAGATTCTTCCCACCAATTAGGATAATTGTAAGCATAACCTTGTATGACATCAGAAGGTGAACCTGCATAAAAAATTTGAGAACTTGAAAAAGATTCATAGTAAACATCCAATACTATAAAATAGATTCATCATTCATAGTAAATAGATCAATTTAATAGTTAAACCTAACTTGAAAACATTTATTAGTACCTAAGTAGGCCCTATTTAAATCCTTTATTAGTGATTTTCAATTTTTTTAAAAGATCTAACACATCACTTTCAAAACACTAATATTATCATACAATCCAAAGATTATAACTAGATGTGACTATTTCATAACTTTCATATTCATATTTTCCATTTCTTATTAGAAAAAAATCTTTTATGTTTATTTACTATTTTCAACCTCTAGAGAAGATTTGACTTACTATTTTAGTTTTATATATTATGTATCTTTCCCATTTCATATTTTTACCTATTTTACATAATGTATGTCCCATTATATGAAATAAAGATAAAACATTCATGTGAAACTATCCATTCTTACAATACCTATATCTTGTAAAGTTCCTCCCAGAGTGCCATTTCTTATTCTTATGAGTTTGAGTTGCATTTTTATATAATTATATGAGAAATATTCCTATATTTAAGTTCAATTTTAGATTTATGGGAACATATTCTATTCAGATCACCCAAAAACATAGCTATCACTCAACCAAAGGTTTCATGACATTGTTTAATCTAAAATTTCTTGTGTTGACAAATTTAAATTTTATTTTTAGCATATCATTTATTAATAGTTGTATTGGTTTATTTCATTACCTGTATTATTTCATATATGTTTTCATGTATTTTAAATTAAATATATGTTCTCATGATACAAATTAAATATGTTTGAATGATTAAAATGTTGGTATTATATATGATGGTAGGAACAATAAGGATATGCTTGATCAAAAGGTGTTATTTATTAGAATAAAACTTTCATCTCTTCTTGATTTAAAGAAATGTTGAATAAAATGGATACACTCCATAATGTTCCTAAAATTATTGATCAGTGTTCACCTTGTACTACTATATATTCTAACATACCTACAATTGAGATGAATAATCATAGGGTCATTTTGAGTGAACCTCCTAAGTTTTCTACTATTCGTACACAATAAATAATGAATATGATTCATTAAATAGTTGAATTACAAAATAAGTGTACTTTGATTCCCTATATTTATATAGTTATAATCTTAGGATTTTGTAAAATGGTATATCTTCTAGTTTTATTCCTAGTCTTGTACTTACTATACATTTCCTACATGACTTTATAATACCACACTTCCAATTATTTTATTGTTATGGAGATCCTCAATACCAAATTCATTCCATATTTAATTTTATGGGAGACTATAAATAGTGTGGGTTATTCATAATTTAATTGTTTCCTAGAAATTTGATTGATGATGCCTTAGAATGGTTCAAAATTCTACCTACTAAATATTTACATGATTTCTATTTCTCAAAAGAAGTTTTCCTAAATGGATTTTCACCAATAATGGACATTA